>JAJKFI010014007.1:0-26005 GCA_029204185.1 Lerista edwardsae
ACACACACACACACACACACACACACACACACACACACACACACACACACACACACACACACACACACACACAGAGTTTAAAGCTGCAGAAAAGAACAGTCAGTTTTGTGCTGATTTCTCCCAGATTTGCATGTTTAGGGAGTTCTTAAAATATTATTGTGGGCTTGAGGTGAAAATTTTACTGAGTAAATAAGATAAAATAGATGAGCAAGTAAATAAGATGAAAATTGATGAGCAATACTATATTTCTCAGTGAGAACGAATTTTTTCCCCTTGAATTGATAGTGTTAAAGCCCTGTTTAAAAAAAAAATCAACAGAGGTTGGACCTCATAATAATTAAGGTCCTCACTGTGTGCAACATGATAGCTGGACTGGAAAAGACTACATGACTCCTTCTACAAGTGAGTTTTTCTCAGTAAGCTTAGCAAACCAGCACTTCCTGAGTTAAGTCTTTTTCTACAGTTCAGTTGATTTATTAGACTCGGAGCCAACATAATATTTTAATCACCATAAATGGTCAATGTTGCTGAGCATGTGTGTCTGCAGAGGATTCAGGCTAGGCATAATTTAGCTGTTTTATTGCAAGGCTTTGACAAACATAGTCCCCTGGTATAATTAAATCTTTTCTGGAAACTTAAGCACAAAAGCGGATGATTGCTGTTGTCACTTCGGAATCGGTTGATTTTGATGGAAATTTATTCATGGAAAAACAGAAAGCATTGCCACTAGGTGACTTTATATCATCCTGGTGTATTGGGGGGGGGACTTTTTAATTCCACATTTTAACTCCACTATTTGGTGTAATAGCCCCCAAAGTGAACTGGTGTTGGGTGGTACCATTTCATTTAATTCTACTCATGTTAAACACATGCAAATAGGAATACCCCCTTTTAAAAGACAGCAGCCCTGTTACAGGGATAGTGTTTTCTGAGCATAATGCATGTTTTTCCTTTTCCATATTATTTTTTTCAAGAGTTGGCTGCAGCGGTTTTGGCAGAATTGGAAGGATTTCTCACTTTTCAAGAAAAACCCTGAAAAGGATCTGCTTGAGTCCTTTCGTTCTCTCAGGGTGTCTGAAATATTCTCAGGAGAGCAGAGGACTGAGAATATAAATGCTGCCAGTCTTGGGCACAATAGTGACACATAGCAGTTCCTTACAGCTGAGAAAAGCAAGAACCTATTTTGAGAAATTGTTCTTCCACTTTATCAGGGACCATCTTAACCCTTTGCTCTATCACTAGATAAAAGAACATTTTATTTCTTGTTTTATTTATTATTTATTTTATTTATAAAATCTGGTTTTATTTATTTCCTCCAGGGGGTACCTAAAATGTGCATTTTGGGGCCCCCTATACCATGTTGATAGCCAAAGACGGGGTCAACGACTGTCTTTGCAGAAATGCTAACAAATAGTGTGTTGCAAACATGCTCTTCACATTCATGAAAATTTGGGGATAAAAGAAAATGCACAAGTTTAGTCTGAAATTTCCCTTTTGGTTGAGCTATTGCAATGTCACAAAAGCTGGGGTCAGAGAACTGTGCCTATCTAGACATTATCTAGTTGCAGTGATGCTAAGAATGCTTATGAGCATTCGATCTGCTAAGGAGTTAACACAAAGGAAGGGACTGTTACTGATGAGCAACTGTTAGAATGTCTGAGTGAGACAGTCTATCTGCCTCTGTCTGAGTGTATGATTGGCCTTTGTATATGTGAATGGATGGGTTCTGTGTGTGAGCAGGTAATCACTGCAACAAATTAATACCAAAAAATAAAAAGAAAGCTTGGCAGAAATTCACTGGCATATGTTGGATTTTTGGCAGTAAACTACTATAGCTCCAGTATGGTCCCCTAGGTAGCAGTTCAGAATGAAGACTGAAATATGTGGAATGAAGACTGAAATCTGGCTTGAGCTGCATGAACTTTGCTTATGGAAGCAGAAAGTGTGTTTAGGACATAAAACATGCAAATTAAAATTGTGGAGCTGAGCTGTACTGCATAGTGTGTCGTTCATCATTGAGATGCTCATAATGAGATGGTGGTTATCTTCATTTAGTACCCAGCATCTACATTATGTAAAAGGAAATACTGTGGGAAAATTATTTGTGAACTTGCCTGTAATAAAATGTGTATGAATCGTATGGTCTGAGATACAAATGCTTCCTTTTTCTATTTCTAATTTCTGAAGCTAAGTATGACTCTTTTTAGACTAGTAAGGGGGAGGTGATGCTTTTTATTTTCCCATTGGAATCTGCATCCTGTGTCATTGCAGCTTCCCAAGAATCTGATGAAGAGGGAGTATTAAAATTAGAAGGAAGGGATACATGCAGAAATGATCATGCTTGTTTCTAAGAGTCCACATCATTCAGTTTTAATATGCACCACTGTGTATTGATTCATTTTAGAAATGAATTTTCTTTTTCTGTTGGTCAATTCTGGCATTTGACGTTCCTGTGTGTGTGGCTTAGGAGTGCTTTAGAAGACCCTAGTGTTCAGCATCACTGAACAATGAACTAGTCTATTGGTGTTTCACTGTGGATCCTAGATAGTGATCACGCCATGATTTGAAAGGCTTAGGTCAGCTTTCCCTATGTGCAGAGTAGGTTCATTCTCAAACCACTTTTTGCTGGCATCTGCTCCACTGAATTAAAAAGAGGAAGTTGTAAACTATTAGTGAGAACTTTTTATATATGGGACATTTGGGAAACTGCAAGTAGGAACTTTCTCATGTTAAAGCATCTGGGATAGATTGTTGACAAATGGTTACTGGAAATTTACTTGGTTATAAATTTCAGAGGGATGCCTGGGTTAGCCTCTAGCAACAAAGAATCCTGTGGTGAAGAAGAGACTAACAAGTGTTTTGCCAAACAGCTTTCAGAAACCAGAGCGCAACTGTCAGATGAATGCTAAGGAACACAGACACCTAAGGAAGTAGTTGTATACAGTCAGTTCTCCTTATCCTCTAGGATTAGGTTCCTGGAAACCCTAAAGGATAACATTCACAGATAATGAACCATTGATCCTATAGAGACCCTCAGGAAGCCAGCAGAGTGCAGCAGGAAGTGCTAAAAGATCTCTGAATGCTACAGAGACCTTCCAGAGGCTGCAGGGACCTCCAGAATGGTGCTCATGACCAGCAAAGACCACTTTAAAATGGCTGAGGCAAACTTCCACCAGCCTTTTTAAGGGGTCCGCACTTTGCGGGTGCCATTCTGCAGGTCCCTGCAGCCTGCAGAAGGTCTCCTTATAGCGGTTAATGAGAACAGAGGCGCAGGTAAGGAGGTTAGTAGCAATTCTGCCCCTTGCAGATAAGTGAATTTGCATATGAAGAGAACTGACTGTATACTGTGGGTATTGAGAAAAGGGAAACCTTCCCCCACCCCCATGGTGGAACCAAAATTCAAAAGGATATTTTCTCCATTTGAATTCCACTGGGAATTAAATAGGCAGAAATTCAAGGGCTCTGTGTTTAATTGGTTTGGAACAGTGACTTGGATCAGAGGAGGCTGAGCGTCACCAGAACCAGCAAGAAAAATAAAAAGCCCAAGGACCTAAGAAGAATTAAAGAAGTATTTTTTCTTTCCACATTGCGTTTTCCTGCTCCAGCACAATCTGTGAGTTAAGCAGGACAGATGCACAGTTTGCAGAGGGTTGCAAGCCATGGCTGGCTTCCAATGGAAAAAGGCATCTGGTCACCTGCATCAGCAACCTCTGGGGAGGCAGCTGATGCAGGGGAGGCAGCAGGCAGAATTGCCTCTGATTCTTGGTTTGTGTATACCAAAAGAAAAGGCAATAGCACGCCTGTGCAAGCCAAGATACCAGATCCAGTTTAAAGCCCCTGTGAGGCCACTGGGGTGGAAGTGGGGGTGGGGGACACACATCACCCTCACTCTCCCTAGCTCTTATTGGAGGAAAGAGGCAGGTGATTATTTCCTCTGAGAGAGTGGGCTTTTCAAATGTGGATCTCTTTTTGAGAGATGCGGATCTGCTGGCTGCTTTTTGGTGGCCAACAAAAATTTGAGACTGATGTGTAGTCAGGCAAGATCTGTGTACTTTGAGAGTGTATAGACGGGGTGGCAGGCGGGGAGAGAATGAAGCTTTGCTTGACTCATTCAGAGTAGAGTTTTTGCTTGCTTGATCCTTACTCCAGATAGGGTTGGAGAGGGGAGAGTGCCTCCCCAGCCATTAACATCACTGCGCATCACTGGTTTGAAGCTATTAGTTTTATATATAATTTATTATTTATTTGAAGAATTTATACCCTGCCTTTCCCATGCCCAAGGCGGCTTACAGATAACAAGCAAAATACAATGTAACCACCATAAGGAAAACATAACAAAACAGCAGCAGCAGCGTTAAATATTAATAGGAACACAAAGAGTGAACAAGAGTGAAGCTAGACCCAATTCTCCATATCAGGCCATTTGGAGTGCGGGGAGAAAACAATTGACAAGGGGAGTGAACACTATGACACTATACCAGAGGGACAGAGGGCAGACAGCCACACAAAGGCAAGTCCCATTGACTTCATCCATATTTATAGTAGTGTTGTGTGTACGAGAGAACATACTGCTGACGTACCCTTAGTAGAATTAAAAAGAGACTCGTATCTGCTGATAGCCAAGGACCTAAGGCCATGGAAGGCACTTGTGACAATGATGCAGCAAGAACTCAGGTTAGAGGTTCCCAAGATGCTTTGTGGGAGGAGGGAACCACTTAAGTCCCTGCAGTAGCAATGCAATCCCCAGGATCTGCTGCTGCCAGGGATGGAATGGGTTTTTTCCTTTCCTGCAGGTTACACCGGCATCCAGGGGGTGCGGGGAGCTCTGCGGAAATAGCAATTGGAAAATAAGTCTCACTTCCAGTTTCATGATTGAAAACCAGAAGTGGTTCCGATACCTATTTTTAGCTAATTGGAGGCTTGTAGAGACCTGAAGAGGCTTCTGCTGGGCTCCCCGCAACCCTTGAGATGTGGGCGCTCCCTGCAGGTAAGGGGAAAAAACCTGCCTCTCCTGGCAGCAGTGTGATCCTGGGGATCATGTTGCTGCTTTCCTCCCTACCCCGCTCCTTAAACAGGTAATGGTTGGTGCTTCCAGGCTAGTAGCGTCGCGCAATCCACCAGTTTGGGAACCACTGACTTAGGGCACATTGCACCTATTAGTAAAGGTAGAGGCACTTTGCATGGCAGCCACAAAGTGTTTTGTCCTGCAGCCAAAGGAAGGCTCTCCTAAAATCTTTTGGGGACTTATGGAGAGGCTCAGACTGCTACTGCATGCCATTTAACTACTGGAGGGCTGAGAGCCCAGCATACGCTTGTATGTGTTATTGGCCGGGACTCGGCATACGGCTATGTCAAAGGGCTCTCTGCAACCTGATGCAAGCTCATGCTTCTCTGCTGGGCATATGGTACTGAATAAATCCTCTCGACTCTCTTGCTGACAGTCACATAAAGATTATAACTGAATTTGTTCCCATAATGCAATGCTGCTCCCTTCTTTGGGAGTCTAGCATTTTGAATGAAATAATCTTAATGTAGTGAGAGGGTGAATTAGAGGTAAGTGCTGAGGGGAACGTCAGGATTAGCAGCCTCTGTGCTGATATTGGTGGGTTCCAGAAACCACACTAATGCTTGGCTAGTAGTGAGAGAGGGCTTAATGGAAAAGGTGTGAAGGAAGGCTTTGCAGTCTTCTAGGTATGGGCACAAGAGCAAGCATCAAAAAAGGGAGATAGTGTGTAACTAGGCCTCTCTGCTGCCACTGTAGCCTTAGGCCTCACAGCTTGGCTTCTTCCACACAATTCCAATTCTACCTCTGCTTCTTCTGTCTGACTTGTAGGATTATCCACTCTCTCTCACCAGCCCTCTGCCGACCCCTCCCCAGCCTTTATCCTTCCAATCCCTGCTCTCCTGAAAGAGCTCCTTCCCATAGGGCTTCCCCTCCCTCTCCAGATCACCACAGCAGCTGTTGGGAAGTGTAGTCTCATTGCACTAGGACAACTTGCTCCAGTGCTGTGACTGAGAAAATTCAGCAAAAGTTTCCATAAATTCTTGGCCCTTCATGAGAAATTGTAGTCAGACAGCTGTGGATTTGAGTTATGCCCTCTACTCCTTGCCTTAGGTTTTGCCCTGCTGCAGAAGATTTTTTTTTTCCTATTCTCATGGGAAAGGTGCTGGCAAAAATGTTCACTTTCACCCCAGGCCACTGACAGCCTCACTTCCTGCTGGCTTTTCCCATGATCATTGCTGTATAGGTGTCACTCAGCCTATGTAATCGTTGGTATTGCAGCTAGGAAATTGTAGCGTTACCCGTTCCAGTGATGCTTTTCACATGGTTTGGTTCTCCATAGTGAATAGTGTATCACATAGGGCACATTACCTTTTTGTAATATGTGAGCAGGCCACTGACTTGTGTTCCTAGATCCAGCTCCAAATAATGTCATGCTGTGTGGGCATATTTAACACTTGTTAAGATAAGTTGCTGTGATTTTCTTGTCCTCTGGAGTTGTCTGCAAGAGAAATCTCTAAATCTCATGCAAAGCTTTTTCCTAGATGCCAACTAGGATATTTCCTCTCTATATGTGTGTGCACACGCACAGACACCAAATTTTTACTAGAAGAGAAATTCAGGCCAGCTGGCAGAGTTGGGCAAATCCTAAACAACCATCTGGACAAGTGACTCTTTCTGCTCGCCTGGATCAACAGTGGAAATGCACCCTGACCCATCTATTTTAAGAAGAGCAGTAGAATCCTTTACATAATGACTTTCTAATTAGAACTCTTGTGTCGTTTATTCAAGCAGAAAAGAAGAGCAGAAACAAATTGGAAAGTGCACATCCGGCCCCAGCCAACAAAACCTTCCCTCCTGTCTTCCTTAAAGGCTTAACTGATCTCAAGGTGATGGATGGAAGCCAAGTGATTATGACAGTAGAAGTGTCAGGTATATAACTGGAAAGCCAATATTTGGACTGATTCTTACTGGCCAAGTAAAGAGATTTCATGGGTTTCTCCTAAATATGTATTTATACTTGTACTTGCACTCTTGCCTATATAGGATGCCAAGAACTAAGAATTGTTAGGATTTCAGTTATATATACAATATATTATATAATATTATATAATTTTCAGATATATAACGCATTATATGCAGGTTCAATATCTGCGGATTTGAAAACCCACAGATGCCAAATCCCCCCCCCAGCCCACTTTGCCCTCTGAGCTGGTTGGACCAGAGCTCTGAGCAGATCTGGAGCATTTTCCGAGGCGTGAAAAGGCTGTGCACTACCGCCCACAGTTTCTGAATAGTCATTTAGGCCAAAAAAGTCAGGGTCTCAGAATGTCTTGAAGGGCAATGAAAACATCACTGACAGTTGTTTGTTTGTTTGTTTGTTTTTGTTTTTGTTTTTGCCTAAACAGCCATACAAAAACTGTGGGCAGTCATACATAGCCTCTGTGTACCTCAGATACCACCACCCCAATGGGAGATTTGAGTTTCAGTTGGTTCTGAGGGTGGGGATGGGCACCAATTTCCACAGATTTGAATATCCACAGAATTTGTCTACAAGCGTTCCTGGAACAGAGCTCACTGTATTCTGTTTTTTCTCCAAAGAACTCATGGTAGCATGCTTTGCCCAAGAGGTCACCTAATGAGCTTCATAGCTGATCAAGGATGTGACCCCAGGCCTCTGCTGTTATATGACTCTATAACCATTGTACTACACTAACTCTCTGATAATTATTTGTTCAGAGATGTTATCTTTTGCATATGGTATATTTTAATGCCGATGTGGTAACCCACTCTGAATCCGCAGAAAATGGCAGGATAGAAATTTATTTTTCATGTTTATGCAGGGCCATAGAGTTTAAGGAAAATATAGCGAATGGTATTCCCAACCACTGTGAAAGGAAAAAGAGTTAACAATTGGACAGAAAAGGAAATTATAATAATATCCATGTCTGCTAGTTTTACATAAAGATATGTTTTAGAAGAACATGGAATTGGGGATGCATTTGTGTGTTTCTAATTTTACGGACACGTGACAAATAGTTTATGAAAATTTAGTCTGTACACAGTGCAGTGAGACTCTGGGCTATGCCAAGCCTTCTATAGAAACAGAAATACAAAAGGAAGGAGTTGTATTCACTGCCTTTCAATCTACCTTTGTGCTAGAGATGTTTTCAGAAGATGGGAAAATACGTACTTAGAAGGATGATAGATGACTGTGCTGTAGAAAACATTCTGGTGGTTATGAATGCAGGAGATACAAGTTCTTGATAAGGACATTGATGGTCCTGACGGCTCGCCAGCCCTGGAGCAATTCTCTAATCGGTCGCCCCTTACCCTGGAAGTAATTGCAGTGACGTAAACACAGTTACTCCCTGCATTGGCCGGGCTATGGGCCACCACCTCCTTCCCCCCCTTTAAAAGCTGCATCACACCACTGAAAGCAGCATCTGCCCCCTCTGAGTGGAGGAGCCAGGTGCCACTTGGAGCTGTGCAAGCGCCTGCTCCTCCCATTTGGAGGGTGTACGTGCCACTCGGAGCTGAGCAACGCGAGTGCAGCTTCTAGCTGTGCAAAGCAGCTTCCTGGATTGTCAAGCCAAGGGAAGTTCTACCCATTGGGTAAAATTGGGGGAGGGATAGACCATATCTCCACTTGGTCCTTTTTTCACCCATCATCCCCAGAATGTATATAGAAATTCTTGGTGTGGATAAAGAGGGAGGGTCTTATGTATGATAGTATAGTATATCTTATGTATAACTCCTTATATTGAAAGTACTTGGAGGGAAGAATATAGACGTGTGGGCATGAGCTCAGTGTAATCTGAACTACCTGAATCTAGCTTGGACCACAGTAGGGACTATTTTAAAACCTAGGACAAAAGGAAGTTAAAATGAGTTGTTGTTCCTTATCTTGTGGCTGCAGTTGACTTTATAAAATGTCTCACAAGCTGCTTCCCATGCTGCTTATGGCTTATCACACTGCTTTGTATTTTTTTTTGCTGTGGCTCAGCTAACCCACCTCCTGAACTAATTTGGCTGCACAATGGGAAGGAAATCCAGGAAACGGAGGATTTTCACTTTGAGAAGAAAGGCAATGAATATAGCCTATATATCCAAGAAGTATTCCCGGAGGATACAGGGAAATACACCTGTGAAGCCTGGAATGTCTTAGGAGAAAGTCGGACCCAAGCAACGCTGACTGTACAAGGTACTTTTTTCAAGCCATTATTCTCATTATGTAGCACATACTACAATTGTATAGGAAAGCACTTCATGGGACCTGATGAACACTGAAGCGGAAACAGAGAAGCCAGACATGTTTCATTTGTACACGTGTTTTTCAAGGATATTTGACCAGCTGCATGTCCTGCAGGTCATTCTGCTTTGTAAACAGGAATCTGCTCTAATCCCCATATCCAGAAAATAATTATTAAATTAGATGTCTTTGGATGTGTGGAAATGGTGCAATAGTTAGATCAGTATCCCTGGTTAATAAGCAGCTCAGAAACTTGGAGTGTCAATAATTAAAATCAAGTTACATGCAACTGTTTGATACTGTTATGTAAAACTGAATGAAGATACCTGTTTGTAATGAAACGGATGGCAATATAGAATGTTTCTGGATAGGAATTCCATTTAATTGTTCATTAGTTACTAAAATAGAGCTGTTGTAAAGGGGGATACATGTTGGCACATTTAAGCAGTTAACTGCAAGCATAACCCTTAGGGCACAATCCTAACTTGGCCCAGGAGTGTTGTAAACGCATCGTAAAGCTTGTTTGCACTACTCTTGGAGTCAGGGAAGCCAGCACATGGACTCCAGGTCATATGAATATTTAGGTCTGTCAAGGCCATCGGATAATGACATTAGGCCGCTAAACAAATGCAAAAGCTGTTTTCCTTCCTGTTTTGGATTGTCCAAAGCTAAGTTGGTGCATCTCCACTGCAGGAAGATAAATATGCTCCTGATGCCGGCATCACACCTGTGTCTCTTGTGAGAGACTAGGCAAGTCAACTGTGAATTTCCAAATCCACTTGGATTTCTTCCAATCTGCCCAATTTCTGCTTGTTTAGAACATCTGAGGGGAAAAAATACACAATATTGTATTCAATTACACTGAGATTGATGGGACTTAGTATCTCACCAGCGCATAGCTTAAAGATAACATTTCAAAAAATTGCTTCTTGAAGAAGCAGGTATAGGAAAAGCCTGAATGTTAAATGAGCAAAAGGAACTAATCTAAAAGAGAAGCATAGATGAGCCATTAAGGATTGTAATGAGCAGCCGCGAAGCATCTTTGTAGAAGAATGCAAAAAAAAATGAAAACCAAAGCAAACTCTCCTATGGAGTCAGAGGGAAAAGAGGAGTTGAAAAGAGTCATTGATAAGGTAATTGCATATATGTTTATTGAAAATGCTATAACAAAAGTTATGGGTCAAATATAGAGTGACACACAGTATTTAATTCAAGAGAATGCTCCTATGGTTAACTAAAAGTTTGGTGTGTGTCTCTGAATGAGGATTTTGGAGTGTATTGTTGGATTAAACAACAAGCTTTAGGAAATTTCCCAAAGAACTCCAGAAGACCTCAAATGTGAAATGCATCAACAGCTTACTTCATTTACTTCAATATTCCTGGCAATGATGCTGGAGATAATGAAACATGATATGAGCGTTCAATTCCATGATGGGGGGTGCTTGTTTACTTTGACATGGGGCTGTGTAGGGTACAAATAGCAGATATGGACAACTGGGGATGTTGTGGCCCAAGGGTGTCAAACTCATTTCATATAGCAGGTCAAAAAGCATTCATGGCACCTGCTGAGGGCCAGGAGTGACATCATTAAGCAGATGATGGCCAGAAATTGGTACCTCATTCTTGCATAGAAACTCATTGGCTGCAAATGACAGACGAGAAAATATGCAAATCTTGATCACAGTTTCAAGATATGGGAGAGCCCAACTATCATGTGGATTGCCCTTTCAGCAGCATCACTTCTGCTGCAGTATCACTTTGCAGCTCAGCAGCAGCACCCTGGCAGTCTCTCTCTCAGCCCTCTTGGTCTTTCCCTTCCCCTATGGCATTCCTTGCCTTCTGAGGCCTCCTCCCCTCTCTCCCTCCCCAAGCCTCAGCAGACAAGGCAATGCAAAAATGGTGGCACTGGGAGAGCCCAATTTTATCATGGGGACTGGATAAAGAGCTTCCAGGTGCTACATCTGCCCGCCGGCCTTTTGTTTGACACCCAGGTCCCAGCCTTTAAGAATTGACTAACTGGCTTTACAAGACCTCTTATAGCCCCTTACAAGAGGAAGTGCAGTAACAAAGCTAGTGGAGGTGACAGCATTCCAGCTGAATTACTCAAAATCTTAAAAGATGATGCTGTCAAAGTGCTGCACTCCATATGCCAGCAAATTTGGAAAACCCAGCAGTGGCCACAAGACTGAAAAGATCAGTTTACATTCCAATCCCAAAGAAGGACAATGCCAAAGATTGTTCAAACTACCGCACCATGGCACTCATTTCACATGCTAGCAAGGTGATGCTCAAAATCCTACAAGCTAGGCTTCAGCAATATGTGAATCGAGAACTACAAGATGAACAAGCTGGTTTCCGAAGAGGCAGAGGAACTAGAGATCAAATTGCCAACATTCGCTGGATCATGGAGAAAGCAAGAGAGTTTCAGAAAAACACCTACTTCTGCTTCATTGACTATGCCAAAGCCTTTGATTGTGTGGATCACAACAAACTGTGGCAAGTTCTTGAAGAGATGGGAGTACCAGACCACCTGATCTGTCTTCTGAGAAACCTATATGCGGGCCAGGAAGCAACAGTTAGAACTGGACATGGAACAACTGATTGGTTTCAAATTGGAAAAGGAGTACGACAAGGCTGTATACTGTCACCCTGTTTATTTAACTTATATGCAGAGTACATCATGAGAAAGGCTGGGCTGGATGATTCACAAGCTGGAATCAAGATTGCTGGGAGAAATATCAACAACCTCAGATATGCAGACGATACCACTCTAATGGCAGAAAGTGAGGAAGACCTAAAGAACCTTCTGCTGAGGGTGAAAGAGGAAAGTGCCAAAATTAACTTGAAGCTCAACATTAAAAAAAACTAAGATCATGGCAACCACGCCCATCACTTCCTGGCAAATAGAAGGGGAAGAAATGGAAGCAGTGACAGACTTTATTTTCCTGCGCTCCAAGATCACTGCAGATGGTGACTGCAGCCATGAAATTAAAAGACGTTTACTTCTTGGAAGGAAAGCTATGGCGAACCTAGATAACCTAATAAAAAGCCGAGACATCACCCTGCCAACAAAGGTTTGCATAGTCAAAGCTATGGTTTTACCAGTAGCAATGTATGGATGTGAGAGCTGGACCGTAAAGAAGGCAGAGCGCCGAAGAATAGATGCTTTTGAATTGTGGTGTTGGAGAAGACTCTTGCGAGTCCCCTGGACTGCAAGGAGATCCAATCAGTCAATCCTACAGGAAGTCATGCCTGATTGCTCCCTGGAAGGACAAATACTGAAGCTCAAGCTCAAATACTTTGGCCACCTCATGAGAGGAGAGGACTCTTTAGAAAAGACCCTCATGCTGGGAAAGATGGAAGGCAAAAGGAGAAGGGAGCGGCAGAGGATGAGATGGTTAGATAGTGTCACCGAAGCGATAAACATGAAATTGGGCGAACTCCAGAAGCTAGTGGAGGTCAGGGAGGCCTGGCGTGCTGTGGTCCATGGGGTCGTGAAGAACACGACTTAGCGACTGAACAACAACAACAAGAGGAAGTGCAGTACTTCTGCTAAATAGCATCTACATCTACAGCCTGCTTGACGATCATAGAGTGCTTTTTCTTTCTAGCAAAAATTCTGGGAGCTGAGGAACCAGATTTTTTTTCTGGCTTCTAGTATCACTAAAATGATAAAAATAATGGATGAGCTTGAAATAAGCAAATACGAACAAGCCCTTAATAGAAAGCTATTTCTCCACCAGGTAAATCTTTCTTCAGGACAGAAATTCTCAATTAAGACATTGGCTTGCTTTAAAAAGGAAAACCAATTCTAACCTCAGTTTCTCCCACCAGCACCCCTGTGTTGTGACTTTCAGTTCAGAATTTTGGGTGCCTATATTGGATTTGTTTTTTAAACATTATTTTTAAGGCTCTACTTTAAGACCCAGTTTTATCCTCAAGATGCACGGGTGTATCTCCACAGAGGTTGGCGCATTGGCAAGTGCCACCAGTGTGGAAGCCCACCCAGCACAGATCCCAGCGCAACATTGGAAAAATGCTGCACCAGGGTAGCTTGGATTGAGTCACAAATAGGCCCATGTGCTATGGCCACCAGCCAGGTGTGCCTGTTTGTGGGGTTGCAAAGTATTAAAATGCCAAAATGGGTGGTCTTTGCCTACACCTTCTGTGGCTGAGTGGATAGAAAGAAGCTTCGTGGAGTGGCTAACATGGTTCTAGCCACTCCATGGCTAGAGTGGCTAACATGGTTCTGCTTTTATCCCTGGCATGGGCTAAAAGTTTCTGGCCAGTCATGCAAAAGGTGCACATCTTCCTGGCCAATCTTTCAGATGGACTCAAATCTATCTTGTCTGGCTCCCAGCATTCACCTTTGTGCAGTGATCCAGCATCCAGCTTTGCTTGAGTACTGTTAAGGTTCCCCTTGTAACTCAATCCTACTCCCTTCTGCGCTGAAAGGTTTCCTTCCAGGTGACAAATGCCTCCACAGTAACTTGAATTCTTGCCATGTTGGGGGTCTTGTGCATTGTGACTCATATGGCTACCTTCTTCCATGGAAAGCTAGCCTACCTGTGTTCTGCTGTTCTCAAAGCTCCATTCTTTGACAATATGCGTTGATATGGTGGGATAAGGGGACCTCAGCTTATCCCACTGCTTTTTGCATTTGCTGCTGATACCACTGTAATTCCTGCAGCAAGTCAGTAGGGGTGCTGCTTTCTTGTGTTGTGTTTTGTGGTTGCCTTTATGTGCACACCATGGTTTGCTATCTGATGCACGTTACATTACACGCATAATCAATATTTTTGTTCCCTTAATTTTTAAAGTTTTTCTCTGCTTTTAGAACCCCAGGATGGTATTCAGCCATGGTTCATTAGCAAACCAAGGTCGGTGACAGCCACGCCTGGTCAGAACATCCTTATTTCCTGTGCTATTGCTGGAGATCCCTTCCCTGCAGTTCACTGGTTGAAAGATGGGCAGGAAGTGACACCAGAAGCAGGCTATGAGTTCCTCCAGAATGATGACATCTTCACTTTGATCATAAGGAATGTGCAGTCCCGTCATGCTGGGCAGTACGAAATACAGCTCAAGTATGTCAATCACAAAAATAGATGCGATGCTAACTGCTTATCACTGAATTGGTCTAAATGAGATCTATAAAAGATTTTCCTGCTATCATAATCAGTCAGTTGTTGGCCTGTTTTCATGTCCAGCATGCTCCTCCACCTTATATGTTGGCTGTGGTTCTTCACTTGTGTACAAGATCAGTTCACACAATTGACTTGTGTATGGATGATATTAATATATGACGCAACCGCTGATGTTTTGCTCAGGCTCACTCTATTGCTGTCCATTTCTTTCATGGGTCTTATCTTTGAGTCCTTGCTTTTATTGATCTTTTAAGGCCTAAAGTCAGCGATGGGATCTACAAATGAACAAGGGGAACGGGCGGGATGTGGGTGAGACTTCCACTTGAGTGGCAACCCGTCCGTAGCGTTCCGCGGCTGCCCTGGCCTCGGGGGGGGCTCCTGCTCACCGCGGGGGACAGGTGAGGGTCGCGCCGGGTGCCTGGGCGAGCAGCGGTGGGGCGCGCTAACCAGGGGCAGCCCCCCCGAGGCCAGGACAGCTGCGAAACCCTACGGACGGGCAGCCAATCACGCGGAAGCCCCGCGTAAGTCCCGCCCAGCGTTCCCCTTGTTCATTTGTAGATCCCATCGCTGCCTAAAGTACACATTTCATTGAGTTCCTTTTAAAAAAAATCAGACTCGAATATGCTACAGGACAGAGCAGAGGAAATATGATTGGGAGAGAAGCTTGTTTTCTCACCCCAGTAACTTTTCAGGTCTCAAAATGATTTTTCAATCCCTGATTAGAGAGCCACACAGAAGCCATGGGGTCACTGTCTTACCCACAGCAGATGAACATGCTTTGTGGGGAATGACTTATATTGTGAAAAAGGACTGGAAGAAAAAATGGTAATCAGCCTGTGCATGACTATTTTTCTTTAATGCCCTGGCTTCTGTGTTAGTTTAAAAAATGGGAGCAAGTTTAGCATGGTGTCAGTGTGAATTTTATGGGAATACAAAGGCGTAATCCTAACTAACTTTCCTGGGCCAGGGTAAGGGCAATGAAGCTCCAAGGTAAGGAAACAAAAACTCCCTTACAGATGTGCCCTGATATCCACTGATTTGGTATCCATGGTTTCAGTTATGCACGGATACCATTGATACTGGGGCTCCTATTAAAAATAGGGGAACATTAAACAAATCTTCTTTTTTAACCTTGTTGCAGCAAAATAACTGCTGTTCCTCTATCTTTAAAAAGGTGTCCCCAATATCCATGGGTTGGGTCCAGAACAGAACCCCAGTGGATACCAGGGCATGCCTATACCTTGAGGAGGCGGCCTTGACTACTATTCCACTGCAAAATGCAGTACATGCCCAATTGGCATACCTATATCAGGGCTGGAAAGTTGGTTAGGATTGCAACCTAAGTGGCTTGACAGCCATTTGCCGTCTTTATTATGCACCACTGTTCAAAAAAGGAATTTACTTTTTGACAATGTACTGAAATGTACTTGAGAAAAGAGTCCCTCATTCCAAATTCTGTTGTACTATTGTATTCTATTTCATTGTTCTCTCATTCAAAGATGCCCTTACTTTGGTACTTTGAAATAGCCTAGAATTGAAATAGCCTAAATAGTTCTAGAATTGGTCATCTGTGGTCTTGTAGAATATTTATTTGTATGCAGATGTCCTCATTCCGTGCTTTGGACCTGAATCGTGATCTGTTCTTTTAAAAGACTCTTGAAAGACACTATCAACTGTAACCTTTTTTACTGGTTGAGAAATGCGTGTTTGGATCTTTGCTCCAGGCAGGGCTGATCAAATTTTATATTTGAATTCCCTGGTATGGTCTTAGGAAGCATAATTGTACAACTTTGTACTGATAATATCATTACATGCTATTTACTGCGCTTGGATGTATTGCCTTATTCGGTTAATATTTTTGTCTTTGTTTAAATTTAACTTTTAATTTAACTTGACTTTTTTTCCTGAGACGCTTTTAAACAAATAGTCTCATGTGCCACCTTTTAACATTTAGCTTGATTAGTGAATGACATAGAATGAGAGTTTCTTGGACCACCCAATCCTTTACATGTTTAATTGGAAATAGTTCTGATGTATTCAGTGGCCTTTATTCACAGATAAGTGTATACAATGTTGCAGCCTTGGATTTCTCCCTGTATCTTACTATGCCCAGTACTTTGGATTCAGATTTTGGTTTTTTTCCATATTAATGTTCAGTATGATCAGTGGTGTGATCCAGGCGGAATGGCCCGGTACACCGTTCCGCCAGTTCGGCGGACGGGCCCGGGCCGCACCGCCTCTCCGGAGGACGGGCGAGCTGCTGCTGTGCCCACCCTCCCTCCCTTGCGTCCCGAATCGCTCTGAAATGGAGCAATTCGGGCTCTGTGAGGCGCAGGGGGGCGTGGCAGCCCTCCGCCATAGGGGCGGAGGGCTGTCAATCATCCGGGCGTTCTGGTTCTTGGCGCGCCCGGATGACATCACTGAGTATGATATACTTCCAAATAGGACTGGGATTGTGGGGAAAGTAGATGGTCATGTTTGGGGCACTCGGAGCGAAAGTGGAACTATGATGCAGAAGTTGCATCTGAGGCTATTTTCCGTTTGAGCACATTGGCTGAGGCCTTAATCGGTACAAGTGACTAAAGCGATAATTGTGGGTCAACACAAGAAATAAGGCAATTGGCTTAATTCGTAAACTTCACCAGTGTTTTGGATAATGAAACACAGTTGTTGTTTTTTAAAAAAAATTGAGTGTGTGTAAATTGTTTGTATTAAATTCTGTTAGCTCAATGTTCATGCGACAGGATCTCTGTACAATAATTCTATAGTATGTTCCTCCCTGATGCTGGCAAAGCTAGCCCAAGTACTCTTCCTGTACTGAGGTAGGGCAAACTACTGCTACCTCCCTTGGCTTTTATGCATGCAGCTTTACTGCTGCTGCATCTTGTAGGCTAATTTAAGGAAAGTAGAAATGGGTGGGCAAAAGTGTTCTGACACACATCACAGGGACACAGTAGGCAGAAGTGGCATTGAGCTTGGCCACGTCATGGATGGTGCAAGGCCCATGAGCTGATCCTGAACCTTCAGTAACATTGGGCAGGGGATGTCATGCGGACCTAGTTCAGGGTTTTGCCCCAGGGCCCCCAACAACCCGGTGCCAGCACTGACTCTTTAGATACCATTTTCCCCCCACACAGGGCAACCTTCCTCTTTTTGTTTATTAGCTTACTAGCTTTTATGTACCTGGCTTCACCCAGGTGTTTATATGTCCCATCCCTGACCCCCCCCCCAGTGGTTTTTGGCCACCCACGGGCGTGTTTTTTTTGTAAAAAATTACCCAGTGGTGACCGGGTGTTTATTTCTCCCATCCGTGCCCCCCCATGTTTCTTCCTAGGGTTTATTGCCAGTGTTTGTTGGGTAACCCTGGAAAGTACGGATTAGACGTTTTGTATGTATCCGGCGTTTCCCGGGTGTTTATTTGTCCCATCCTTGCCCCCCCCAGTGTTTGTTGCCTGGCTGTGCAAACCCACCCTTGGAAGGGTTTTTTGTTGTTTTAAATTTACCCGGCGTTGCCAGGATGGTTATGTGTGCTATCCCTGATCTCCCAGTGTTATTTGTAGATCTTATTGGTTATTCAACATTGTCACGCGGGAGTCCTTTCCCCCCATCTCACCAGACTCACCAGCCATACAGATGGCCCTGTATAGGTTTCCCTGCGGGAAACCTATTTGCTGCTGTTTGTCTTCAACTGTAAAGAGTTCAGTTGCTGCCTGAAGATTCCGCATGTCATTTGCATGTACTCTGCATCTCATCATGACATCATCAGAGCATCAGAATGCAGTGCCTCAGCCCATAGCCACCCATACAGAACCACAAATTTGCTTTTACCCCCGCCCATGGGGGCGCGAGCCATTCCAAACCCGCGCAGCGACGGTCTCGGGGGGGCCAAGGCACCCGCGTGCCGAGTTTGGTGCGGGTCGGTCCAGGTGTGGCGGAACCTATGTGGGGCATACACACACACACACATACATACACACGTACGCTCTTCTTTATATATATACTAGCTTTTATGTACCCGGCCTCGCCCGGGTGTTTATATGTGCCATCCCCGACCCCCCCCCCCCGCCACTCACCAGGCATACAGATGGCCCTGTATTGGTTTGCCTGCAGGAAACCTATATGCGCCCGGGTGTTCATATGTCCCATCACTGACCCCCCACACTCACCAGGCATACAGATGGCCCGTTTATATGTCCCATCCCTGCCCCCCCCCCACTCACATGTGTGCCCGGGTGTTTATATGTCCCATCCCTGACCCCCCCACTCACATGTGTGCCCGGGTGTTTATATGTCCCATCCCTGCTGCTGTACTGTTTCTGTTGCTCTAGATGTAGCAGCTCTGTGACGTAGCGTTGCAAGTCGTGTTTTTTTTTCCTCAGGTGTTTCCTGTGTACGCTGTTGTTTCATCTTTGTAGCCTTTGGTTGCACCTGCCCAATTGCCTTACATTACACAGTGAAAGTAAACTGTCAGAGAGAGAGCAACAGCCACAGCACCTTGTGCCAACTGTCCACTGCCAAGCAGGGACCGCCCACATGTCCACAGAACACATTTCCCTGGCCCTGTATCGGTTTGCCTGCGAGAAACCTATTTGCTGCTGTTTGTCTTCAACTGTAAAGAGTTCAGTTGCTGCCTGAAGATTCCGCATGTCATTTGCATGTCATTTGCATCTCATCAGGACATCATCAGAGCCTCGGAATGCTGCGGCTCAGCCCATAGCCACCCATAGTGAACCACAAATCCGCTTTTACCGGCGCCCATGGGGGCGCAATCCGTTCCAAAACCATGCAGCGACGGTCTCGGGGGGGCCAAGGCACCCGCGTGCCGAGTTTGGCGCAAATCGGTCCAGGCGTTGCGGAGCCTATGTGGAACACACATACATACATACACACATACGCTCTTCTTTATATATATAGATATAGATTAATAAGAAGCAGCAGTAATAGGGGCTTGCAGGAGAATGACCAAGGCATCAATCTGCCTCCCAAGGAAACCACTTCATCATTCTGCCATCAGTCTATGTTATGGCTTATCCCAAACACTGCAGTGGGCCAAATTAGGCATGACTTTATCAGCAGTCCTGCTGTGTGTTCCTTTTGTTTTGCTTTGGTTTCTCCACCCCTGCAAATAGCAGGCTTCAACTTTGTGTGTCCCTGCTGTACTTCCAGTCTAAACTGAGGGGACCTACATGTGCTATTTGCCCTTGGGGGAGGGAGGCTCCCATTACTGTAATCACTGTCCAAGAATCCAAAAATTTGGAAAGCCATTTATTAAGGCTGCCATGTTTAGACAATTCATCAACCAGGTTAATTTTTTAAAGCATTCCTAGTTAATTGGGCAACAGTTAAAACATTTTTAATAGAATACAGATGGCTGGTACATTCTTAAGAGGCCGCACCCATTTCTTCTAGTTTGGGGTCGGCAAGGATTGTTGAGTTGCTTCATTGTGGGTCAGTTTAGTACTCTTGATGAAAAAGATCATCGGATGATTGTCAGAAGCTCAAGAGAAGGCAGGGTCTGACCCTGATGCATGCTGTGGTTGAAGACCACTTGAAATCCATATTTAACTCAAAGTGATCTCTTGAGATGGAAAGCGGGGGTATAAATAGAACAAATTAAATAAGAGATTGGAGGCTATTCATTATACCAGTAGTGCTAAGTGGGCTGCAATATGACCAATAGTTGTCTGAGCTGTAAAGCCCTGGCTCTTCAGCTACCTTGCAGTGGTCTTCAATCTTTTCTGTGCCATGACCCCAATCAAGTATGAAACTGGGGAGCCACCTCTGAGCCTGCCCTCTTCTAGGGACCCTATCTGTCCTCCCTGCCCCTGTCAGCCACTCCCCACTCCTGTTATGCTCTCCCATTATTAGAGAGCAGAAAAAGATACCATAACTAGTGAAAGCTATCTTAGCCCAGTTGCTAAGAACCTGAGCAGGACTGGGATACCTGGTGCCTGAAGTGGTACACCAGATGCCTCCTACTTTCCCTGGTGGTGCTAATCTAATAGTCTTCAACCTTTTTCATTCCTGTTAGTTGCTACCACCCTACAACTGAGGCATCAGAATCCCATGGGGGTCTGACCCCCAAAGTTGAAAAATACCTGCTTTATGGCGTTTAAGTTCTACCGTGGAAGTTTGGAAGGCAAACATAGTCAAGCAACCCAGAGCATACCTGCTCTCTGTGGTACACCATGTCAACATGATGGTTTCCATCTGTTGCTTTGGCTTGGTATGGAAGGCTAGGTACAGGAGACAGAAACCTGATATTACTTTCAGGTTTCATTGAATCCTGCATCTCGGTACTGATGATGATGCTGAATCACAACAATTTGAAAACAGAATGAGACTCTCACTAAAAAAAAAAAAAAAAAAATACCTTCAGCACTTTCTCATGGTCCTATTTCTATTCCCAATGTCCTGAGAATGTTGCCAGAGAGATAAATCTTTGAAAATAATTTTTAAAACCTTCTGATTTAGTCATGGGGTTGGGCTTAGACTGGGAAACCTTTACAAATTCACCGTCTGATAAAATATGTCTTTCCTCTTTAATGTTGGCAGAGGGTCAGCCCATCTTTTTAATGTGAAGAACTCCTGAGGATATGTGGTAGCAATGTTTATACAATTGCCTGAAGCCATGAAATCTAGCACACTGTCTCTTATTCTCTTTCTTGTTTTGTATTTTGGCATCTCTCAGTGGGGGGGGGGGAGATAAACCATTTTGAAGATGTATCTGCTGTGAAGGATTACATGGTGTTGGGGAGTGGGAAGAGGGAGAAAGTATTTTAATGACTTCTTTAATGGGAGTCATTTCCAAAAAGGCATCTCTGGCATTCCTCTGCAAAAGGAAGAATACGTGCTTAGCACCATATATGGTGACACTTTTATGGTTGTTGTTTTTTTAAAATATAAACATGTACAGGCTGCAGCAGTCCATGAGGATTGATTGTGATGCTTGGCGAAGGAGGGAAAATAAGGGGGTAGTTTAGGGGAGAGGGACCCTGTTTTTAATATCTTAATGTTAGGAAAGTTTAAGACTTGGGTTTGTATAAACAAATACTGGTGGGAAGGCTGGAGAGATTTTTAAACATTGCAAAACAGCTCTTTTCCCCTGCTTGGATTTTCAAATATCTTTTATTTGTTTTCCTTCAGGTTTTTTGTTTTGAAGTTTTTCTTCTCCCTTTTCTTCTTTTCTTCAAAAAGTTTTTTGGACATTTCTTAGCACATACAAGTATTCCTTTTCAAAGTCAACTACACAAGAAGGGGAAGAAAAGCTTTGAGGTGGGGAGTATTTTTCCTCTGTAGCCAATGATAACTGAAGAAGCCTTCTACTGGGACAATGTACTGGGTGAGGGAAAATTTAGGATACTTGAAGTTGATCTGTATTGTATGCTGTTAGGTCCGAGTGAGGAAGAGAGAATCTACTTACTCTGTTCTGATTTTGTTTAACCTTCTCAGGAACCAAGTTGGGAAATGCAGCTGTCAGGTGTCTTTGATGCTGAGGGAAAATTTGGTTTCCAGAGGAGAAATACACAGAGAGTAAGTACTGTTCCCAGGGATTTACATGGGTGGGTTTTATTTTTTGCTCAGCTAGTTCTCTTCCCTTCTAGACTGAGGTTGGCTGCTGTTCAACCTAATCCCCAAATGTGACCCAACAAATAGTTTTCATCCTTCAGCTAAAGCAAACTGTACCAAGCCAGGGTAGAAAACAGAGCACATTTTCTTTGTTTGCACCCTTATATGGTTCCTGAAGTCATCACTGATGCAATAACTAATGGAGCAAGTTCCTCCAATCAACCTTGCCTTCTGTAAACATATTTTGTCCTGGCTCTTCCCAGATATTTTAAACCAGCTCTTTGCTTGCTCTCTTTCTCTTTTCCCTCCCCCCCTTCCCCACACCCAATCTTTTTCTGCTTGTAGTGAGAGGCAGGCAGAACGAAGAGATGCTGATGATCATAGTACGCTAACATTCAGAAGTCTTGGTGGCTTCCGAAAAAACACTGGTGAAGCCCAGCAAGTTGAGGAAGAGCAAGAAGACGTACGAGGAGTACTCAAAAGACGAGTGGAAACTCGAGAGAGCACAGAGGAGAAACTCAGGCAACAGGAGGCTGAGCAGATCGACTTCCGTGATATTTTGGCAAAGAAAGTCAACACCAGAAGCATTTCCGAGGAGGAGCTGAAGGAAATTCCAGCCGAACAAATGGACTTCCGTGCTAACCTGCAGCGGCAGGTCAAGCCTAAGACCTTGTCAGAAGAGGAGAGGAAAGTCCATGCTCCTCAGCAAGTTGACTTCCGTGCAGTGTTGGCTAAGAAGGGCACTCCGAAACCAGCTGTGCCAGAGAAGACACCTGCCCCTAAGGCAGCTACCCCAGATTTTAGATCTGTGCTTGGTGCAAAGAAAAAGCCACCAACTGAAAATGGGGACCCTGGTGCCCAAGCCCAGAATGCCAAACCCAATTCAGAAGTGCAGAAACCCATCATCAACTCCAAAGCACTGGATTCCAAGATGTCACCAGCTTCCAAGGCACCAGACACAAAGAACATCAGCTCCAAAGCTCTAGATTCCAATACCACTTCTGAAGCCAAGAATGCTGGTACCAGCTCTAAAATGCAGAATGCCAGCACCAACTCTGAAAAGCCGGCTGCCAAACCAGTGGAGAAAAAGGAAAACAATGGCATCAATTGTGAAGGGGGTTGCCCACCAATAGTAGATGGAGGAATAATCGAAGAGCAAGTACAAGATAACAAAAAAGAGACTAAGGGAACTCTACCAACATTTACAGAAAAGCTACAGGATACCCATGTAGTAGAGGGTGAAAAATTAGTCTTGCGATGTCAAGTTTCCTCAGATCCACCTGCTGCTATCACCTGGACTCTGGATGGGAAAGTAATCAAATCATCAAAGTTCATTGTCCTCTCCCAAGAAGGTAAACTGATACAAACAGTAAGTCAGCCACATGGCTCACTGCTGTTATAGCACAGTTCTTGTTAACCTGTTACTTATATCGCTATGTCTTAGTGCTGTCCTCATAATTGATTCCAGATATGCCTGTTATTGCTGCTGCACAAGGAACAAAGAATATATTATTGAACACGTTTCTTGCAGATCAGATGCTAACAACTTGCAGGTGCATTGTTTAGTAAAGTTGAATGGTTTGAAGATAATGTTTTAAGTTTCATTTAAATGTTTATGAATTCTAAAAAAACCTGAAAAGTGAAAACTTAATTAGGAAGTTGCCTATGTCAATGGAATCCTATTGCTTTTTGTATTCCAGTAGAATGAATTTCTCAAATGTGAAAATGATAGGGTGGCTCTTTCAGAGTCTTCCAATACTGTGGTGACAAAGGAAACAGGAGTAGGTTTATAATGTTTAAAAATGTGCTTGAATTTCAGCCTTGAAAAGAATGCTTTGAGATCAGAGCCAATCAACTTAACTCTCAGTATGTATAAGTCGTATCTTTTAATTAATGCTGCTGATGGATGGTTCAATCTTGGTTGACGCATTAGCTCCTGATATATGTATCGGAATTCAGAACATTCTCTTCACGTGAGGCCATTTCAAGAGATCACTCCTCTTTTCACAGAACTTGCAGGGTCAGTGAGTTTAAAAGCTATTTAGTCCAGCTGTGTGCAATGTACCAAAGATGACCAAGAGCCTAGCCCTTATAAGAGTATATGTTGTGCTATACTCAGAGGAGATAATTTATTGCATAGTGTACCAGAGATGCCAGGAGCACACAGAACAGATTTATTACAAGAAATGCCTCGCTTAATCCTAGGTTCAACAGGGCTTAGTCTGAACCCCATTTTAATAGCATGTTTCAGCAGGAAACTGAGGCATACATTTAAAACAATAATAATAGTACTTCTGAAAGGTCTGTGGAGCCTTTTTGCCATCATAGGGCCTAGATTGGTCAGCGCAATGCCGGTTCTGAATTTTGGAGATCCTTCGGGCAAGATACTTTCAGAGTTGGTTTTCCTCCTTCCTCTTCACTGCGATTGCTGCTACTGTCTGCTTGCTTGACAAAAAACATGCTGGTGAATAAGCAGACAGATGTGGTTGCTACTCCTCATTCTAGCTGATATCACCACTTGCTTCCTTATCCCTGTTGGACCAGCGGGTATGTGGATAAGAGTGTGAAGAGGATTATGGTTCTCTGGCAGGAAACATACTTTCTCATTTCACTTGTATACTTGTGCTCCTCTTGGGTTAATGACACCTGAGGTAATGACACAGTTCTAAGAACATGCAGTCATAAACTCTTCCTTCCTCCACTTTCCCTATATGCATTATTACAGTGGTTCCCAAACTGTGGGTCAGGACCCTCCAGTGGGTCGCAAGCCAATTTCAGGTGGGTTGCAAAGTACCTAGAGCATCCATATTGAAAATATGGGAAGATGGGGTGCTGGAAAGGGGGAAGGCTGTGTGGTTGTTTTGCTTGTGTCAAGGTTTTATTCTTTCTGACTATCTTTGCAATAATAACGGAAAAAAACCAGCTTATTACTGCATGATCAGGAAAGCAGCAGGTTCTGGCTTCACATTGACTTTCGGCCATGCCATCACTTCCAGTGGGTCCTGCACAGATTGTCATTCTAAGAAGTGGGTCCCAGTGCTAAAAGGTTTGAGAACCACTGCATTATTACTTTGTGATGGTCACTGTGTATAATGGTGAGTAGTTATCTCTTAACATAGCAATGATATTTCTTAACCCCTATCTATAAAAACAACATTGACCAAAACATTGTTGTTCCAGTTCTGTTTTTGTGGGTTGTTAGACCCAGGTGTCTTTGAAGTAGTAAATCTGCTTCTGGGTCACTACTTCAGGCGTAAGTTTGGGAAGGGGGTCAGTTTACTGAATACTCCTGCATACAGCTAATTTCTTCCACAGCAGAAGACTAGTATACTTGGGGGGAAAGTGTCCTAGGACAGCTTTCTCCCTAAAATAGGTAGAGGGAATTTAGGTATGAAGGTGTATTTGGTTTAATGAGTCCCATCCCCTCAAAGGCTGATATGGTCCGGCTGAACATAGGCTTGCCTCAGTGAGAATTAGGTCTTTAGTTGGTTCTACACTGAAGTTGCATTGGCTTGAGAGGAATAATGCAACATGGAACAGATAAGCATCTTTAGTTGCTGCGCAGTCCAGTTATTTGCTCTTAATGGGTGAATGCTCATGCAATGGCCTCCATTTGTAGTTGTCTCATGGTGCTCCTGTTTTGAAATGAAGCCATAAAGCAGATCATGCAACTCAGTTGCACGTGGCATATGTGCCTGGGAATGAGCACCAGGTACTATAACAACAACATAGGCCAAAGTGCATTTTGCTGTCTTAAAAGTTAAAACTGGCTGTATTTGGGGTGCTGATTCCAAAAGTGGCACCAGTTTTGGCCTATCACTTTCCCTTTCAGAGATACAGCACAACCTTGTTGGTGAATGGCTTCCTTATGAGGAAACTGCTTGAATCATTAAGTAATGGGCCTGTGCCATATCTCTGAACTAGTCGTGATAGAGCAAGGTGCCATTTTTTGAATCAGTCCCTCAATTTTTATAAAGCCATCATAAATTTGGGGGGGGGAATTCTGACCCTCCACACAGTGGATAGAACTTGCCACCA
>JAJKFI010014008.1:0-26905 GCA_029204185.1 Lerista edwardsae
TGGGTATCACTGCTGGTCAGCAGTGAGGTTTTCTGAGGAAGGGGGGGGCAGGGAACTGGGTGGAGTGAATGCATCCTGGGAGAGGATCAGTTCTGCAAGGGGGTGAGGATGGCGGCAGAGTCTACTGCCTAATCCTGAATACTGAACCAGGCTGTGGAGGCTGATGTTGACCTCCTTGGTTCTGCGCACATTGCAGGTGCAGATGCGAGTAACCCATTAGGGCCATTGGAATTCTACACCAGGTACCACCTTACCTGGTGGTAAGGGAACCTGGTGGAGGTAACCTCAAGGAGACCTCCAACTGCTACCCTGGCCCCACAGGATACAGTGGTGGCCATTTTGGCACAGTTGTAACCCTGGGCCTGGGGGAAGCAAAGAATTGGGCTGTTAGGCTATAGCCTATCTCAGTGGTGTCACTAGAGTTCGTGTCACCCGGAGCGGGAGGTCAGCGCATCACCCCGCATGATGCGCATCACCCCTCTTCCGAAACCATACAGAATAAATTACAATACCATATGCACAGCCTAAATGCAGTGTTATTATTATGGTTGGTGTTACCCCCTCAAGTTTATTTATCTATTTATTTATTTATTTATTTATTTATTTATTTAACTATAGTAAAGGTCACCCAACAAATTAGTAACCAACAAAAAACCCGTGCCCAATTTGATGAAACTCACACAATAAAATAAATGTTCTAGTATTAGCCCTGATACATGGAAATGAGAACTGACTCATAATAATGATTTTTTTTAAAAAAAAATCATGATTTTTACATAAAAAGTTGTATTTTCAGTTTTTAGGCCATAACTTTTGATAGAATGAAGATATTACACTCTGGTTTTTTCATTGAATTCTGGGTGGAATTTCACATCCAATGGTATATAACATGATGCTATTCCATAAAACTGAGATTTTTTTAAAAATTGCAATTTTATATTAAAAGTTGTATTTTGGGTTTTAGTTTTTTGGCCATACCTTTTGATAGAATGAAGATATTACACTCCTGTTTTTTTATTGCATTCTGGGTGAAATTGCACATCCAAACAGTATATAGCATGATGGTATTATTCTGGAAAACCGCAATTTTTACATTAAAAGTTGTATTTTTTGTTTTTTGGCCATAACATTTGATAGAATGAAGATATTACACTTCTGTTTTTTTCATTGAATTCCGGGTGAAATTCCACTCCCACATGGTATATAGCATGATGGTATTATCTTTTAAAACCACGCTTTTAGCAATTTTGGTCCCTGGTAGTGTCCCCCCTCCCCAGTGCGGCCCAACCCCTGCCCCCTCACAATGCCACTGGCTTATCTTACTCACTGAAAACAAACACTTTATAAATGGCAGTTATATTGTATATCTATGAATTAAAAACTAAAGTTCAAATTGTGTAACCAATTTTTAGTGTATGCGTATAAACAAAATTGCATGCCAACCAGTATAGTGGTCAGGGCCGACTCCCGATTCCTTGGGGCCCTCAACCCTCCCTGTGGCCCCCCACTCACCCAGAAGAGCACTGTTTGTGCCGCTGGCAAAGCATGGCACATGGAAATAGTTGGTGGTAATATGGTAACATCACTGCCAACTGCTTCCAGGTGGCCCATTTTGGGCCATTCAGAGGCAGGGACAGGTGGGAGGGCCCAAGCTAAAGCTGCTCTGCTCGCTCCACTGACATATAGTCCATAGCAATCCTAGCTGCTGCAGCAGGCAATATTCTCACCCTGCTGGTGCAGGGACCCCTGAAGCGTGGGGCCCAATGTGACGACATTGGTCACTTTCACTTAAGGCTGGCCCTGACAGTTGTTATCGATTTTAAGTATCAAAAGGTGAACCTCCTTGCTGACAGTCTGAGTAGTATTACTGCATTCCATGGTATTGATTTAATACAGTGATTCTATATACTAAATTGAAACGGGCAGGTCTGCTAACAGCAGCTTGCCCTCAGCGCAACCTATGAGTTACTAAAGAGAGATAATGCTAACTGTTTTTGTTATTATTATTTATTATTATTATTTATTTAATTTATATCCCGCCTTTGTGCCCCAAGGCATCCAAGACGGCTTACAACAATAAAATACAATAAAATCACAATTTACAATTAAGAACAATAATTAAAACAACATTAAAAAAATTAAAAATTTAAAACAAACCCCATGGATCCTAAAATATAAAGAGTTTAAAAAACCAGCCAGCCAGCCAGCCAGCCAGCCTGCCAACAATTAAAAGCTTGTTGAAATAAAAAAGGTCTTCAGCCCCTGCCGAAATATTACCAAAGAGGGAGCAGTTCTCAGTTCTAAGGGGAGGGTGTTCCAAAGTCGGGGGGGGGGCCTCCACTGAGAAGGCCCTATTCCTGGCCGCCATCCCTCTCACCTCTCCTGGTGGCGGCACAGTTATGGTTAGTTTTACAACCCGCTCATGCTTTATTCAGTGTAACTGGAACAGCCTGGATTCACAATTTAAATATGCATTTTGTGCTGTAGTTAAGCACTGTAAAGATACAAGAAAAATGGTTATTTCTGGAACAGAATGGAGAAAGCAAAGCCTATATGTAAAAGTATGTATATAGTACAGAATTCCAGTTGTTATTAATGGAATGGATACAGTAGTTCAACTGGTTGAGGGCAGCACAAGCCTATATATGTTTACTCAGAAGTAAGTCCCATTTATTACGTGGAACTTACTCAGTGGTGGCATCTAAATGATTTAAGAACAGGAACTGTTGTGTAAAAAAAAAACAACGAGCCAGTGAGAGTGCAGTGGGCAGAGTCAGCCCTAATTTTAACGACAGGAACTCTGTTCCTGGGCGTTCCTGCAAGATGACACCACTGAACTTACTCCCAAGTAACTGTGTTTAGGGTTGCAGCCAAAGATAGAACTGTATTTACCATGTAATCTAGAAGCTAGCATCCAAAGAATTAGTTATTTCAATGTTTCCGCAGGCTGGATGCAGCCTCTGGAAGAAATTTCTCTGGCCTCCATTACAATTGTGCTCTCCCAATGTGATAATGTTCTGTCATACCTTGAACTTATAAACAAGATTTAATTTGCACATTTTCTCTTCTAACTGCAGCTACCATTGCCGCTCTTCTGTCATTTGCGTCTATGTGAGAACAAAGTGCTTATTTCTGACCATCATTATATTTCTGGCTTAATTATGTCACTTCCTGCTTAATGATGTCACGTCTGGCCCTCAGCAGGCACCATGAATTCTATTCGGCCCACCTTATGAAAAAAGATTGACCCTCCTGGGTTGCTTAATTCAAATCTATGTATAAAATTAAGCACTCCTACTGTTTTTGGCCCATGTTGCCTTCTTAGCATTGACAGGTTATTTTGACAGCAGAAGTCATAAGCAAATCTGTGTGTCCTTGGCGTATCCACCTCCATTCCTCACATCATAGAGCCGTTCCTGCACAGTGAAGCTTATGTAGCATCTCCTTTCTGATTGGCTCCTGCTTGCCTCAGTTATCTACTTCCTTGTCCCTTTTCCTGAGGTCACTTACCTTTCCTTCAGAGTCCTCCTCAGTCCATTCAGTTGCAGAGGTACAATCCCTTCTGCTGTGCACCATTCTCTTTAGACTCCTTGCTTCTACATTCAGCATCTCCTAGCTTTCCCGAATCCGAGGATTTCCCCAATCTTCAGTCTACATCAGACTGAAGTGAAGTGTAATCCATCAAACTGACTACTTTCTCTACCAGAAAATAGACTGTGACCCATTTAGTTCCCTGAACAATTGAACATTCTATGACACTGCATCAGGTCAGCCAACTGGCATCAGAGACATCACAAACGCAATACAAAGTAGGTTTTATGATAGGTTAAAAAAAACCTATGAGATTTCTGAGCCAAAAGTTTCAGGAACGTTCATGTAGGCATATATGATTACACGTGAAGGCTATAGCAATTTGGAAAATGGAAATTCAGAGGTCAGAAAAAGTGCAATTTACATGGAAAATAATGCTGGTTTGAATTGCTTAACGATAAGCATAACACTAAGACTCTCCAGCAAAGACTTGAAGCGGCAAGAAATTGGTTTATTTTGCATCAAAACTCTAGGGCCAATGGGATGGTGGGAAAATGTCTTTTGAAGGCAGCAGGACAAAGAGAGAATCTGGACAGAATCTTAGATTAGTTAAGGTTCATTGAATGGCTTTGTTGAAAACTCAAGAAGAACATTTAAATAGAGAAGCACTGATAAAGGTGCAGGGCATCACCAATCTGTTTCCTTGGTGATGTTGTTCAAATAGAGGCTTAGAAAATAATTGAATACCATCCCTTATGGAACACCCCCCCCCATTGTTTGTTTGTTAGGCCTTCTCTGATTGGATAGAGGGAGGTAAAGTGGAGTAGGTATTACATATGCCAGTTAGCTTGAATAGCTACACTTCTTGTAAGAACATGAGAAGAGCCCTGCTGGATCAGACCAAAGGCCTATCTAGTCCGGCTTCCTTATCTCACAGCGGCCCACCAGGTGCCCCAGGGAGGCACGAGACAACAAGATGCTTCCATCCTGTTGCCACTCCCTTGCACCCGGTACTCTGAAGTAGCCCACCACCATTGTAAGGAGATTGCACAATCCATCATGGCCTATAGCCCACAATGGACTTTTCTTCCAGAAATTTGTCCAATCCCCTCTTAAAGGCATCTAGGCCAGATGTCATCACCACCTCCTGTGGCAAAGAGTTCCACAGATTAACTACCCACTGGGTAAAAAAGTATTTCCTTTTATCTGTTTTAACTCCCCCAACCCTCAGTTTTAGCGGATGTCTCCTGGTTCTAGTGTTTTGAGAGAGGGAAAAGAACATCCCTCTATCGACTCTATCCCTTCCGTGCATAATTTTGTATGTCTCAATCATGTCCCCCCTCAGGCGCCTTTTTTCTAGGCTGAAGAGCCCAAACGCTGCAGTCTTTCTTCATAATGGAGGTGCCCCAGCCCCCTAATCATTTTCGTCGCTCTCTTCTGCACCTTTTCCAGCTCCACTATGTAAAACCTAACTGAGTCACTTTTGACGATTTCCTTTTGGAGAGTTAAAACTGACCTGTCTAGCTGCACCCTAAGTTATAACATTTCTACCCCAACCTTCATATTTTAAAAGGTCCCATGGCAGAGTACATGAAATGTGAAGCAGGCTCAAGTCTGGCTTTTGTGTGTGTGTCCCTTTCCAACGTTTCTTCCAGCCAGAATAATTATAAACAGCCTTTGAAAGCTAGTGTGCTTTTGATGATTGTTGCTTTCTTTCTGGCATTGTTTTGCCCTTACCTGTATTCCAGAGATCTCAGAGCTGCATAGGTGATGCTCCCTGTGTTACCCACACAAGAAGTATTGAGAGAGGACCTATATTTATACAGTAAGCTTCATGGCTGGGAGGCGGGGGATTTAGACCTGGGTCTCCTTATTCAGTTCCTTACCAACTACCCTGTTGACCAAGGAACCTTACCAACTACCCTGTTGACCTTTACTTTTAAAATGAACAGGTATGATGGAAAGCTACGTCTGTTTTAATTAACATGAAAGTTTGTATGAAGCTGTTTCTAATTTTGTTTGGCTCATTTCATGGTATCTCTCATATCTGAGCTATTCAACAATTCAAATTTCACTTATAAACTTGGCCTTGAGGTCAGCTGACAAAAGAAAGGCTTAAGTATTTCTGAGGAATATGGGCAATGCAATCCAACCCCCCTCCCCGAAGCTGGCACAAATCCCTTATGCTGGCTCCCGAGTGTTGTGAACGTGCCGTAAAGCACATTCGCAGCTACCTAGAAGGAAGCTGAGCCAGCGCATGGATGTGCTCTGGCTCAGCTTTGCTGGAACTGCACCCAGAGCAGTTTGTGCCAGCCTGGGCAGGTCGGCACAGGGGGCTGGAGGGTGAGAGGAGAGGTGAGTGGAGGTGGTTTTAGGTGGGGGAAAGGCGGTCTGGGAGGCGGATCAGGCCTGTAGGGGATGGGATGGGCTTGGGTGACCTAGGCCAGATCCTAATCTCCATCCTTGTCCCGACCAGCATTATACAGGCCATTCAGATTTGCACCCAAAGATTGTACACAGAGATCCAAGCAGCCACATGGGTCTAGCTGATGCACAACACAGGGTAAGGAGAATAAAATCCCCTTAACTCCGAATTGTGCCCCAGCCTGCTCCTAACCTGCATTGGATACAATGCAGGCCTGCCTGCCAGATCCACCACAGGTTAGAACTGTGCCCTAAGGCCGTGCATTTTAATTTTGGATTTGCCAAAAAAAAACATGTACCTTGTTTTCTAAAATGTTGTGCCCTGGAGCCTGAAATTAATGGAAGAAAATTAAAATTGGAAATTATTTATTCACTCAAGCTTGCTTCTGCTCTGTTTTCTGAACATTGTAAGTTGTGGTTAAAAACCAGCAAACGCAGTACCTCTATTTAATGTAAACTCATCAATAAAAAGCTCACAGTGTTAAAAAGCACTAGAGGTGCAGTATTTGGCCAGCACTCTGGATCTGGGAAGCTTTGAAACTGTATGAAGTTGCTGCCCTTCCTGCTCCTGCTGGGCAGCTGAGACTCCCCTTCCGTCATGTAATCAATAGGAAACTGCCAAGGGTAAAAAAGTGAGAGAAGCATTTGGTCTTGTGCCAATAATTGTCCTGCCTTTTAATTTTATAAGTAGCAGAACAAAAACCCTCTCAAGGTGAAGAGGTCAAGAAGCAGGTTCTTTCAAGTGTCCATCACCGCTTCTTCCTTGTTGATAGTTTCAATTAAGTTTCAGAGCAAGCCTCCAATCACTCTCTCTAGTATCTTCTGCATGCCAAGACGAGGCTTTCCTTCTGGTCAAGCAAGGCTAGTTTAAACCAGAGGAACTGGCTCTTAGGAGTATCAAACTGAAACATGGGCAAAATAACTCAGATGATGACTCCTGTAAATGTCTACTCAGAAGCCCCAGTTATTCTGTGTTCTTACTGCCAAGGACTGCAGCCTTATGTATGTGGGAAAATATGGAATTTTTTTTTCCAAGCAGAGCTCTTTTCATTGTGATAGGAAAAGAGAGAAGACATTCGGCTTTCTAACAATGTTTATTGTGACCAAGCGGAATGTAGGGCACAATCCTATTTTGCACTTAGGCTGGCGCTTGTCATTTGCACCGGCCTGGGACTGTTGCGAATGGGCTGTAAGGCATGTCTGCGCCACTCCAGGAGAAAGATGGGCAAGCGCAGGCAGTTGCACTGTCCCGCAGAGGCCAGATCCTGCCTCCACACTGCCCCAGGTAAGTGAGGAAGCACCAACCGAGTACAGACAGCATGGGGATTTAGAAGGGGGGAGGGCAGGGGAAGGCAGAGGACCGGTGGGCCCATGGGCGGGAAGGCCCTAGAGGAGGTAGAAATAAAACAGGATCCAGCACTTATGCTGGATCCTAACCCCCGATCCCAGCCTGGTCGGCCTTGTATGGGCCGCTCGTAGTTGCACCAGAGATTTTGCTGATACAGCTCGGAGTAGCCCTGCTGGGGCCTACCCTAGAATAAGGGGAAAATATCCCCTTACTCGTGGTGGCCACCAGCTGCCTCCTATACTGCACTGGATACAGCGCAGACCTGTTCCAGCACAGTGTAGGATTGGGCTGCCATTTATGTAGTTATAAGGATGTTAATATGCCACTTTTCAACAACAACAACAAAAGTTAACCCTATTCCAGATTGGGCTGTCAGGAGCAGGATGTTACAGCCGTGGAAGAGCCTTCTGCTGTTGTAAAATGGCTGCTGACAAAGTGCACAGTTCTCCATTGGTAGCCATTTTGAGAGTGCTGCCGCAAGAGGTGGCAGCACTTCATGGCCATTGTCTGACCTCACCATGCCCACTGAAGAAGGTAAGGCAGTGGCAGGGGTGGGCAGGGAAGAATGGACAGAGAGGGAGGAGGAATGGGGTGGGGAGGCTGCAGGAGGGAGTGGATCAGGTGGTGCTGGCAAGCGCCACATCCTATCTCCTTTTTGCAGCTTCCCTACCTGTTTCTTCTGCTCTGACTTGTGCCAGTCAGTCAGTCTGACTTTGTGCCAAAAAGCCAAAGCCCATCTGAGGCGACCCATAGAAGAGCAGGAAACGTATGGAGGGGCAAGGGGATTGCCTAAATTGCCTGCCTCCTTTTTGGCACAGTTGCACCAGAGAGGGGGAAAGGACAGGATTGGGCTTGCAGTGCTTTACATAGCAATACTATGTTAGAGCAATACTTGGAGGCTGCCATTGTTCCCCTGCCACCCCTCCCTTCTACTGCTGATGCTCAGAGGTAAATATTCTGCTGGCATCAGAGGATATATAGAGGCAGATTGCCTTGCTGCAAAAAAAAAAATCCACAAGGAACTTGTTTGATTAAAAAGAAAATAGACATCTGTCTGCTGTGCTGCTCCTGCACAAGATCTTGGGAAGCATATGGCAGAAGTGAAAGGTTGAGGCGATGACGGTGACTTGAAAGGTCAGTTTGTTTCGAAATGTTAGCTAATGGAGAGTTTGCGTGTGTGCTGGATGAATTGTGTCCTATGACTTTTGTGAGGGGAGGTGAAGAGGCTAGTTGCGTAGGACGTTCATTAACTGTCTCTCGTTGAGTCAAGCATACGTTTCCCAGTGGCCCACTTTATTCTTTCAAACTGCTGGATGGTCTCCCTAATGCGTTCTTTTGTGTACTTAAGTTTTGTCTTCTTGCCCGACTTGGCACCAGCACCACAGCAGACAGCGGGAGGAGAGAATGAGTATATTTTTCATTTGAAGTGAAGCCACACCAGAAGATGTTATGTTTAGTCTCTGAGCCTGATCGGTGCAGTGGAGAACTTTCCTCCTATTAGCAAAACATTAGAGATCTGCACCACCGTGGAAGGGTTGAGAGGTCAAACAAATGTTCTCATCCCAGCATTTTTCATTCACTCAGATGGTGACGGCTGCCGGATTAGCTCTTGAATGAGTGGGGCTAAAAGGGATCATTCTTCAACCAGTTCCCCCGGCTCCCTGGGGGATGAAGGAGAGTTCTCTCTATGGGAGGCAGGTCAAAAAGCTGGACTGGCAAATACAGGCATGTCCTGGTATCCACTGGGGTTCCATTCCGGATCGCACCATGGATATCTGAAACTGTGGCTATTGAGGACACCTTTTAAAAGATAGGGGAACATCAGTGGTTTTGCTGCAACAAGGTAAAAAAGATAGATTTGTTTAATGTTCCCCTGTCTTTTTAATAGGCATACCAATATCCATGGTATCCGTGGATAACTGAAACCATGGATACAGAATCAGTGGATACTGGGGCACTCCTGTACCTTGTAACGGGATGCTAGTGTACAGGTAAATGGCAAGGAAGGCTAAAAAAAAGCATGGTGAAAATGTTCTCCTGAGACACGAACACCTCTGAAAGAATGTTTGATGCAAATGCCCATCTACGTGCTGCAATCTGGTCATAGCTTTATTAAGACCAGCCAAGATGACAAAAAGCTGTGAGCAGCAGGTTCTTGAGGTCTCCAGAACCCTTCATCAGACTGGATGGCAAAGCAAAAGGGAAAAACGTTTGTGCGAGGAAGGTGGGCCTGTTGACATAGCACAGATGCTGAAGTTTACAAAAGTCTTTAAATGGAAGGCAGAGAGAATTGCACGGATTTACAGCACCACCTTATCCAGGGCCAGCCTACACGATGCAGTGGAACCAAAATTGCCACATTCTGTGGGCAGGATGGGGCCCAGGCAGCAGTGGAGAGGCAAGTAATTTTCTACTTCCCTACTCTGGCACTTCCTGGGCCCCAATTGACCTACTTGGATCAGTGCCTTTCTCCCCCATAATATTCACATATCTCTCCGAGCTTACTGATGCCAACTTACTGGTAGACATTTTCCTATCACTTCTCCAATTTTGCCACGAACTCTTGGTGAATACTGCACTTAGCATTCGTATAATGCCAAGATGTATTATGCCCTGGAGTATTGCCAGGGAAGCAATAGCCTTGATTGGATCCCTGCTGGGTTTAGCTCTCACTGGATCACTGGTCTGCCTGGCTGACTGAGTTGGATGTTGGTGTTAATTTCAAATCAGCCTATTGAAGCTTGGGGGTTAGACTCCTAAAATGGGATGAAAGAAAACTTGACTGGAATTATAGCTACTGAAGGAATGACTATGTTGCAGAATGCCAGCCGACTTAGAACACAATCCTAAATTGCGTTGAAATGGTGAGGCCGGTGGGCCTGTGCCATATCCAGCACACCTTCGGTGCACTGGGGAGCTTCCCTGGGTAAAGGGCATGCTCGCACCCTTGCCTGAGGGGAGGCTCCAGCCTCCCCATGCGTTTTTTGGATCTGCGCCTGCTAAATAGCAGATGCAGAGCCGAGGAGGCCATGCAGCCCAAATCAGGGCCACAGGGCCTAGGGATGGAGCCTTGGATATGGCCTCCCGACCACATCCCAGCCCTGGCCCCCTCCCCGGGGGTTCCTCCCTCTTGCCCACCCTCCCTCCTCCCAGAACCGCCCTTGTGCCAGGTGAGTTTGGCTCAGCACCAGCGCTCTTGGGCCGACACAGTGTGCCGGTTGGCGCCCCCACATCGGCACTAGTGACGTTGCGCCCATGCTAGCATGTAGCGTCGCACAATGTCACTTCTTGAATTGTGCCCTTAGAAGAAGTGCCATTGCCATCCAGACTTGGCAGGGTTAATTACTAAACTGTCATTTTACACTCTGGCCAATGAAAGAAGAATGCTGCAGGATGCTGAATGTAAGGCGATTTCTTTCAGTGGGAGACATTGTTTGTTAGAACCTGTCTTAAATTTCTTTTGAACTCTGTATGACTATGTTGCAGAATGCCAGCCGACTTAGAACACAATCCTAAATTGCGTTGAAATGGTGAGGCCGGTGGGCCTGTGCCATATCCAGCACACCTTCCAGCACACAAATACTAGTGATTGATTGATTGATTGATATTTGAACTCAAGCACAGAATTTGCTTGTCTGTCTGTGTGCTTATCCCTTGTCCCATTTTTAGTCCCCATCAGCCTTTTCCTTTGTTTTTGATTTTACAAACCTGCCTAGCTCATCTAATGAGCCATTAATCTCCACGTGTCCAGCCTTATGCAGCCAAACACTATCCAGACAGGTTGCTGAACTTGAATGTATGGGGGGGGGTTTTATGTGTGTGAAAAGGAAAGAAGCTTCTAGAACTTTGGTTGAGACTGCCCCCCCCTCATTGCCCCTTGCCTAGGTAACTCAGTTCAGGAAGGCTGTCACCCGACACTCATACACACTCACACCTCCCATCAGCTGGGACAAAAGGCTAGTAACGTAGACACATTGTTCAAAGTTTGCTAACAGAGCTGAGTGGGAGAACATTCTTTCCTGACCATAAAGGCCAGCTCAGTGCCAGGGGTGGTATTGAAACAGTGAGATCAGCGGAAGGGCCTAATCATGGCCACTTCTTTTGCTCCACCATTGCTCAACCATTTCTGGAGTTACCATTTTCATGCTTTTTGGAATTATAGTTATTGAAGAAATCACTTGTCAAGAGTCCTGTTTTCATCATGCTGCAGTCCACTAAATTATCATCTTGAAGGGCTCCAGTGGCTAAGAATTTCATGCCTTCATTCCAAACAGCAAACCTCAATTGTTCTAATTACAGATAAGAGTGTAATGGTTGGGGATGTTTTTAATAATCTCAAATTGTTCTATATTTAGAGGTTTTGTTTTGCTTTTGGCTGGAAGACTGAATGATTATTACCTAAATGTGAGTTTGGGCTGAATTAAGTGACCATATTCTGAAAAAAAAAAACATCTTGTATGACCTGGACCGATTCCAGTGTTGTTTTTCCAACTTGTGTCTAAGGAAGTGGGGGGAATGGATGAAGATACAGTTTTCCTGGTGCCAAAATGGCCATAAACCATTTTCTGTTCTTTCAAACATTAAGAACTGAGGCGTAGTAACGGTGTATGTACACATTGCTTAGGATATCCTCCAAACATCAAGTAGACTGGGCAGCTCAACCAATTTATGTGGAACTAGCTATATTTAAATTGTTTATCCCCAGGATATAATCATCAATAGCCAGCTTTAATATTATTTCCTTCAACGTAATCCATTTTCTCCACCTCAAAACTGTGAACCCTAAGGCAGAAACATAGCAAATGTATGGGTGAATGAGTACTTTCTAAAGCACAGTTTTATTTATGTGTGTGTTTTATGCCTTTATTTTCAAAAAGAAAGCACAGGTTTGTTTACAAACATTTTTAAAAGCCCACTAAACTACTATTGCTGGAATCCTGAAAGGCTTATTTGGTTATTTAATCCATTGAACCCCTCCTTCCCCCCAATTATGTGGGTGCTCAAGGGAGCTAACAAAAAGACATATTCTAAACCTTTATTAAAACAATTCTTAAAAAATACATTCTTAAAACAACTTAATCAGGGCACATCAAAGCACAATGTAAGAGCAATAAAATGTGTCCAATTAAGAGCAGCAATAAAAGCCATCCTCAAAACCGAGGTGGACACATAAAAGCAGAGCAGCGATGCACAATAAAACCAAACATTAAAAAATCAATGGTAATAAAATGACCAAAGCAGCAGCAGTTAAGAACAACAAGTAGTAAAATGTTAAAGCAATCAGAATATGCAGCAACAAGGCCAGAGTTCAGTAGCCCACCCAAATCACAATAAAAACGCTAAATGGAACAAAACCGTTTTCAACCTCTGCCGGAAGACGTCGAGGTTGGCTGCAATCTTCAAGGCTTCAGTCTGAGCCGTTCTTAGACCATACAGGAAGGAGCTCCTAACTGTGGTGCTGCACCAGCTTCTCACTGCTGCCGCCCCCATCTCTGCCAAGTGCAGCTCACACAAAAGGGCCTCCTCAGAATAGCTGGTGGAATTAGGCTAGACTGGCAGAACTGCCTGGCCACTGCTGGCGCAGCGGTAGCCGAAAGGGAAGTTCATCCCTTTCCCCCCCCAGGGAAAGCCCCGTCGCCTGCAATGGGGCTCCTCACCTCATTTTGCGCAAGGTAGGTAGGTAGATCTTTATTTGTATAACAGCATTGTCATTACAAAACAAAAACAGAACAACACAACACAGCAAGGCTACATAATATCCAAAACCACAAGAAAAGAATTTCAGACAAGTTGGGCTCTGATTTTCTGAGCATTCATCACAAATCTTGCCACGTTTATAGTGACATCTCCTGAGGTGTCTGCTAGGAGGAGGCATATCAAATGATCCTCCGATCTAGGTTGTATACAAGGGGACAAAAACTTTACTCTAATCACATCATACAATGGGCAGTGAAATAAAATATGCCTGAGATCTTCAACCTCGTTGTTACCGCAGATACATACTCTGTCAATGTAAGGTAAGTTGTTATATCTGCCTTCCAGTATCGCAGATTGTAGACATTGCAAACGCAATAATGTGAAGGCTCTGCGAAGAGGGAAATATGTAAGATGTGTGAAATAATTGCTTAACTCCCAAGTGGTTTTGTACAAATAAGGTGACGGGTTGGCCGATAAGTTCATCAGGTTACACAGATCTTGTCTTCTATTTAATAACAAAATTTTATCTTTAATCATAGATTTAATCTGGTTTGAAAAGAAAGAGGGCAATGAATTGAAATCAATTCCATATTCAACAAGTATGGGATTAACCAAAGAAAACCAAGATTTATCCAACTGTAAATTTAATTGTTCCTGCAGGCACAACTTTGGAAGATGGGAATTTGCCATGTACTTTAATTTATAACTATAGAAGGCTATTGCGACATGACAAAAAACCCTGATAAGGGTCAAGCCAAGTTCCGAACGGACTAGGACAGAAGAGGTGGTACGAGGGACACCGAGTAGCAAGCAGCCAAACAGATTTTGGGCAGTATCCAAAGGGGCAGAATTTCCATGCTCCTCACCTCAACGCTGGTTATTTTGCCAGCGGTGAATCGAGCAGCCCCGTGTTGGACTGCCCGAGTCACCACCGGGGATATGAACTCTGGGGATGAGATCTTCCACCGCTGGGTCCCAGCCCCTCGCAACCAGCTCCCCCACCCCCCCCCCCGTACACCCCCCCCCCCCCCCCCAACCGGCGTACCGGCTGCCCGGGGGGCTGTAGCGCCGGCTGTCTGCCTGCTTGCATTGGTGCTCGGTGCGGAATGAGCGCCACCCCAGCACGAGCAGTAACATGTTGCAACACTTTTAGCTGGCAGTATATATGTACCGCCGATAATAGGGCCTTCAGGATTGGGGCCTAAATTGGATGTGGTGGGTTGCAGGAGTCACAATTTTCTGTAGTTTTCTCTGTGCCATTGGTTCATATATAATAGGGTTTTTTAAAAATTCCTACACATGCTATTTGGGACATCTGTCATCTGCTGGTGGTATAGTATATGGCATATGTTTCCTCCTCAACCCTGCCTGTATTCACCCCATTTGGGGTGCTCCAGCCATAGTTGCGCCAACATCCAAGATATATTGGTGCGGGAGTCTGAGGATCCATGAGTGGGGCTATGGTGATGGAACTGAAGCATATGCCATAGTCTACGCTGCTCAGAATGGCACTTCTGAAAGATTGGGATTGCACCCAAAGGACATGAAAATATTATAATCACGTGCAACCGCTTTCCAGAAACAGGCAACCCAGTCCAGAACTGCCAGCCTGGCCACCGTGAGCGCAGCAGTAGCCAAACGTGAGGCAGCTGCTGGAGTTTCCCCAGGAACATTCGTCCCCTTCCCCCAAGGAAAGCCCCATCACCTGCAATGGGGTTGCTTGGCTCACCGCTGGCTATTTTGCCAGTGGTGAATCAAGCAGCCCCATGTCAGGCTGCCTGAACCACCGCCAGGGATATGATCCTGTGGTGGAAGCCACCACCGGGTCCCACCCGTTCGCGGCCGGCTCCTCCCCTCCTCCGCCTGGTTTCTCCCCCTCCTCGCCTCCCCCTGTCCCAAACGGGCTTATCGGCTGCCAGAGCTCCAGCTGGCCACCTGCTTGCATTGGGGCTTGGCACTGAGTGAGGGCACAATCCTAAACTGAGTTAGGCCGGCATAGACTAAGCCAGCAAAGTTTGGCCAGCACAAGGGCCACTGTGAAGTACGTTTGGACCACTCTTGGAGTCAGAGGCCAGAACATAGATGTGAGCCATCCTTCCTGACTCCGAGAGTAGTCCGAACACACTTTATGGTGGCCCTTGTGCTGGCCAAACTTTGCTGGCTTAGCTTATGCTGGCCTAACTCCAGTTGCGTGATGAGTTTGCCCTAGCGCAAGTGATAACACGTCCCAAACATGTTTTGTGGCACGTTCGCAACACTTTTAGCAGGCAGTATGCACATACCGCTGGCAATAGGACCTTCAAGATTGTCGCGTTCATCGCAGGCCTGCCTTCGCCCCCTGAGGGGCTACCCCTCGTCGCTGGCTTACCCTATTGTAAGTGGCTCCTTTCCGTTGCTCTGAAAGAGGCTTGAACGCAGCAGGTTGGATGAGGCGATTTATGCAGGTCAGATGTTTTACACTCATGGGGTCTGGTTACATCACCAGCTCCCGTCACGGCTTACATGGAGTAGCATCTGGCCCCATGCCGCCCTTCGTCAAGACCCATCCTGGCCACCAAGGATGTCTCATTGGACTGGGTCTCACTTTGGGGGGTTGTTGGGGGACCATCCTTGACCCCCTAGAGGCCATTGCCCTTGGGAGGCAACCGGACTGGGGGAATCCTGGGAGGGGGGTCCTGGTTCAGGAAGTCTTCCTGGCCAGTTCCCACACCCCTTCAGGGCCAGGTAAAGGTAAGGCTTTGGCCTCGTCCAACCACCCTCCCTGTGCTGCAGCTACAGGGAGGGAAGCCTCTTCTCTCCTGTTTATGAGCCAGCCAGCTGCCCCAGCTGGCTCCATCCCTTCTGGGCCCCAGCCCTGAGCTCCACCCCTCTGGTGCTCCTGGGGTGGGGGGTGGGGGAGCAGGCCAGGCCTTTGCCTCAATAGCAGCCTTTTCCTCAGCACTGGCAGGACCAGGGCCTTTACTCCTAGGGTAAGGCCATCTGGCCTGTTGCTCCCTTGGGCCTCCCCAGTGACAGATGGCTGGTGCTTCTGACCCACCCCAGGTCTTGGGTGCCGCTCTCCACCCCCAACCTTCCCTTGTAACCCCACACTTGGTCCCCAAGCAGGGTGCTGTAGCCCCAGGCCCCGTAGGCGGGGCAGTGTCGCCCCATGACAGGCCCTAAATTGTATAAATGCCTGCCAAGAGAGAAGAGCTCTTACCAATCTTTAAAAAAAAGCATGCCAAGTTCTGATGACACTGCAAAGTTCTATTTCAAACTCTAGCAGATGTTTCCTCAAAAATGGATCACCTTTGGTACAGGGCATAAACCAAATATCTGGGGCAAGATTATATTGGAGCATCTGCTTTAATACATTTACATTTAATGCATAGTCAAGAATATCCACGGAATCCTTTTCAAGCAAAAGGAACATGTTTAAACACTATTTGTTCTATGCAGCTGCCGATCTACTGTTTTTATAATCCCAAGCATTCTGAAATGTGTTCTCAATTACCTTGTGCATATTTTAAAAGAATTAAATTTCCATCAAAGGTTTTGGCTAACTGTTTGATCTCGCTATGTCTAAAGATCCTGATCAGAATGTAGATAATTTTTTGACTTTGTGCATATTGTTCCATTCTAAAATATAAGCTTTTTGTCTGGATTGTGGTTTTTAGAAAAGGTTGCTTGGTCTTTTTCATCTAGTGACCTCTGACATTTCCAGTAGATGTGCAACAAAGGCTTATGTCTGAAACAACATGACTATGGTGTGTCTTGTGTGGGGTCTCTGAATGGTTTTTGTTCCTTGTAGTTCTGTAAGTTTAATAGCTCTGGAATACAAAAGCAAATATTGATTCAGCAGGTGAAGATTCTTAGACCACTTGAACATTCTTCAAAGAGATCTGTCTGCAAAATGAGCAGTAAGTTCTAGTCATGTTCGTGTGTGTCCTGATATGTCAGGAACCTGTTCGGTAGGCTACCTATGTGTTTAGTGCTAAGAATGGCAGCTTCAGGTCAATTATGAGACAGGTGCGCAAGGCTTCCTTTAAGACAGGATGACGTGTCAAGAAAACATGGCTATGATGACACAAAGTTTGAAACCAGTGTACAGCAGGGATGTGCTCCACTGAGTCTGACTTAAGTCATGAGTTGAGTTGTGAGTCAGCGAACCCGCCACTTGACTTGCAAGTCATAGCATACACCTGTCACGACTCTACGTGAGCAAAATTTTGAGACATGAGTCTGGGAATGCAATCCTAACTTGGAGTTAGGCTGGCATAGTTAGGCCAGCAAAGTTTGGCTAGCACAAGGGCCACCATAATATATGTTTGGAACACTCTCAGAGTCAGGGAGGATGGCACATCTCTGTGTGCTGGCCTCTCTGACTCTGAGAGTGGTCCAAACGCGCTTTACGGTGGCCTCTGTGCTGGCCAAACTTTGCTGGCCTAACTATGCCAGCCTAACTGGCATTAGGTTAGGATTACACCCTGAGACGTTTTGAGTCCAGACTCTTTTGGATTCAGTGGCCCCAAGTCTGGGTCAGTGATGTCCTCAACTCGAGTCAGCTCAAAAACCGGAAGTGCTTGTTAAACATCTCCAGGGGTTTTCTGAAGCCTTCAGGCGGCTCGGAGGCTTCTGGTTGAGCCAAATGTGGCTCAGCGTGGGTCTAGGGGACCCGCATTGAGACAAATCTGTATTCTCAAAGGTTTATGTTTAAGCATGTGCCAGTACTACTGTCTTTGGTAATCACAGTATTTTTCCACGTGCCCAGTGAAATTATAAATGCCAGTTGTCGTTCTTGGGTCAGCCAACTGTTCCTAACAGGAACAAGTATCGATGCTAGTATACAGTAGGCCCTCCTTATCTGCAGGCTTGCATCTGTTTATGCTGAGCCCATGGTGTAGAGGACCTCAGAGGGTAGGCTCCCCATGCCTCAGAACACTCCCACACATGACTGCAAGTTGCCAGCATGTGGAGTTGTTAGTCAGACTGCTGTTAATTTTAATGATCTCCCTTTTGTTCTTAATGTGATTTTTAATTTATTTATTTTTTTTCGGTAATTTGTAATTGCTTTCACTCTGTTTTTATATTGTAAGCCACTCAGAATGCCCGGGGAGATGGGAGCGGGTTGTAAATCTAGTGAATAAAATAAATACGTATATTACAGCCCAATCCTATGTGCAGTCTGAAATGGCAAGTGGTCCTGGATATACGAAGTTCATCTGGAGCTCCCAGCACTAGATGGTCAGTGGTCAGGGCAGGCTACGGGTAGGGAGGAAGTGGGCAGACTGGAGGGGTAACTGGGTGGGGGGGACCGACGTGGGGAGGAGATGGGTGAGTGTGGCTCCAGTGGCAATGGCACACTCCATAATTTATTCCCCTCCATTTTAAACCCTTACCCCCTTTACCCTTCTCAGACATACTCCATCAGAGGAAGTGACATTAGTCTGAGGAGAAATATAGGCGGCCCCAGGGCTTACATAGAAATAAGTAAAAATAATGTTTGTTTACCTCCCATTTGCCCTTGGGTTTCCACCATCACCACCATTGGATGCAGTGCATGCCTTTTTGGTACAGCGGCATCACTAGTGGTGGGAAATAGGATTATCTCCCACCTTAGTCTTAGTCTAAGACTAAGTCTTATTTTTGAATTCTTTAAACATTGTGTGTAACCTGGATGAATTTCACAACCTCTAACTTCTATGGGAATGTCCAAAGCTCTTTAAAAATCAGTGACCTAATACTCAATCTTGAATTGTTGTTTTGGGGGAATCTGCTTCATGTCACATTGCTTTTGTAATGCAAGTAGTCCAATAACTTTTTTTTTCTACACTGGAAATATTGTAGTCAGAAGGGAAAATTAAAGACAATTCTAAGTGCACCTTACGTTACCGATCACTTACTATCAGGAGATTCAGCAATCAGTTAAGAACTGGCTTATTCTAACAGTATATTTGATAAAATGTTAATATCTGCATGTTGGAATACAACGGCTTAATGAAATACTACTGCACTTGATAAAGCTGTTGTATTCCAACATGCAGATAATAACGTTTGGCAACAGGTATAAAAGTTGATCTGTTATTTGGGGCCCAATTCTATCCAACTTTCTGGCACCGATGCAGCAGCAATGCAGCCCCAAGGTTAGGGAACAAACATTCCATTACCTTGAGGAGGCCACCCTGTCCGTGGCCTTACTGCAGGATGCAGTGCAGACCCCATTGGCATGGATACATCAGCCCTGGAAAGTTGGATAGGATTGTGCCCTTTGGCACGATAAAACATTCTTGGAGTTTGTGTGTCACATTTGGATTCCTAGAAAATTGGGCATGGCGATACTCTTATGGGGCACTGCTCCTAATATGTTGAGCTCTAGAAGCTTTAGAAGACTCTCATATCACAAGTACTACTATCCCTTATCCGGACTGCTTGGGACGGGAAGGTGTCCAGATTTTGGATTTGTCTGGATTTCAGAATAATTGCAAAAATATGATGAGAAAGGCTTCCTCTTGCTCTCTTCACTGTTACCCATTTGGTTGTCTCCTTGCCTCTTTGACATTTTTCAACAATGTCTGTATAGGCACACACTACAGAGCAGAGATCAGAACTCATAGCCTATTCGTGGGAATGAGCACAGAACCGTCTTTCTACAGAAAGTTTTTTTTTGTTAAAGTCTTGGACAAAGATGTCTGAGTTTCAGAATGGTCTGGATTTTGGGTGTCAGCAGCATAAGTGATCATCTACCAGTGATGTTGTGTTTCTCTTATTCCAAAATCCAGTTGCCTTCTTGTTGTTGTTGTTGTTGTTCAGTCGCTAAGTCGTGTCCGACTCTTCGCGACCCCATGGACCACAGCACGCCAGGCCTCCCTGTCCTCCACTAGCTTCCTGAGTTCGCCCAATTTCATATTCATTGCTTCGGTGACACTATCTAACCATCTCATCCTCTGTCGCCCCCTTCTCCTTTTGCCTTCAATCTTTCCCAGCATGAGGGTCTTTTCTAAAGAGTCCTCTCTTCTCATCAGGTGGCCAAAGTATTGGAGCTTCAGCTTCAGGATTTGTCCTTCCAGGGAGCAATCAGGCTTGACTTCCTGGAGAATTGACCGATTGGATCTCTTTGCAGTCCAGGGGACTCTCAAGAGTCTTCTCCAACACCATAATTCAAAAGCATCGATTCTTCGACGCTCTGCCTTTCTTATGGTCCAGCTCTCACAGCCATACATGGCTACTGGGAAAACCATCGCTTTGACTATGCGAATCTTTGTTGGCAGGGTGATGTCTTGGCTTTTGATTAAGCTATCTAGGTTCACCATAGCTTTCTTCCCAAGAAGTAAACGTCTTTTAATTTCATGGCTGCAGTCACCATCTGCGGTGATCTTGGAGCCCAGGAAAATAAAGTCTGTCACTGCTTCCATTTCTTCCCCTCCTATTTGCCAGGAAGTGATGGGAGTGGTTGCCATGATCTTAGTCTTTTTAATGTTGAGCTTCAAGCCAATTTTGGCACTTTCCTCTTTCACCCTCATCAAAAGGTTCTTTAGGTCTTCCTCACTTTCTGCCAGTAGAGTGGTATCGTCTGCATATCTGAGGTTGTTGATGTTTCTCCCAGCAATCTTGATTCCAGCTTGTGAGTCATCCAGCCCTGCCTTCCTCATGATGTACTCTGCGTATAAGTTAAATAAGCAGGGTGACAATATACAGCCTTGTCGTACTCCTTTCCCAATTTTAAACCAGTCGGTTGTTCCATGTCCAGTTCTAACTGTTGCTTCCTGACCCGCATAAAGGTTTCTCAGAAGGCAGATCAGGTGGTCTGGAACTCCCATCTCTTCAAGAACTTGCCACAGTTTGTTGTGATCCACACAATCAAAGGCTTTAGCATAGTCAATGAAGCAGAGGTAGATGTTTTTCTGGAACTCTCTTGCTTTCTCCATGATCCAGCGAAGGTTGGCAATTTGATCTCTAGTTCCTCTGCCTCTTCGGAACCCAGCTTGTACATCTGGTAGTTCTCGATTCACATACTGCTGAAGCCGAGCTTGTAGGATTTTGAGCATGACCTTGCTAGCATGTGAAATGAGTGCAATGGTGCGGTAATTCGAGCAATCTTTGGCATTGCCCTTCTTTGGGATTGGAATGTAAACTGATCTTTTCCAGTCTTGTGGCCACTGTTGGGTTTTCCAAATTTGCTGGCATATGGAGAGCAGCACTTGGACAGCATCATCTTTTAAGATTTTGAGTAATTCCGCTGGAATGCTGTCACCTCCACTAGCTTTGTTGTTAGTGAGGCTTTCTAAAGCCCACTTGACTTCACTCTCCAGGATGTCAGGTTCGAGCTCAGTGACTGTACCACTGTGGTTATCAGGAACATTTAGATCCTGATATTGCCTTCTTACATATTAACAATTGTGCTGCTTATTAATCATGAAGGTAATCCCATTTTGCCTTTTATGGGTTCCACAGTCAGTTTTGTGACCTTTGAATGTAGCCTCTAAGGTAGCGTTTCCTGCTCGTTGGGCTCTTGCAGTGCTTAGGGTAGATGGAAATGGACATAAGGGATCCAATGCTATCCAATTTTTCAGTGCCGATGCAACTGTAATGCAGCCCTGAGCTAAGGGAACAAATGCTCCATTACCTTGAGGAGACCTCTGTGACTGCTCCCCACTGCAGGATATATCACATGCCCTGTGGACATGGCTGCATTGGCACTGGAAAGTTGAACAGGATTGGGTCCTAAATCATCCAAAATAATAGAGGCAGAGCCCAGTCCTCCTCAACTTTCCAGTGCTGATGTAGCCATGCTAATGGGGTATGTACTGCATCTTGCAGTCAGGGTGCAGTCAGGGAGATCTCCGCAAGGTTGGAGAACATGTAATCCCTTACCTTGAGGATGCATTGTGGCTACACTGGCACTGTAAAGTTAGCTAGGATTGGGCCTACAATCACTCCAAGTATTTCCTGGTTATTCAGGACTAGTTGTTTCCCTATAACATCGTGTGTGTATAAGTTCTTCTTTCATAATTTGAAGGATTCTTTCATATCTTCGAAGTAAGGACCTTGTGTGTAACTGAAGTTCTCCTGTAATTGTTACATATGTTCCTTTCTTTCTCAACAGCTATAGTGGAACTAGTGCAAAACAAGGAAAGTTCCTCTTCTTCTCAAATGTTTTAATTCAGTTTTGTTGGTTAAGCACTTTGGCCTTCAGCATGTGGAGGCAAAAAGGGACCAGGCCCAGTTCAAAACTTTTTAAAAAGTATTAATTTTCATCTTGAAGGATGATGTCATTGGAGGCACATTGCAAACCAGTAATATTGCTGGAGAAGTTAAGGTTCCAAGGAGAAAAAAAGCTGTGAATGTGTTACATAGTTCCAAGAACTTGATGTATTTTTTTCCAGTGTTCAAGATCATTAGCGCTCTACTGAGTTCCCTTGTAAATGGGGAGTTTGGAGTTCATGGGAAGTCAGCCACAATGCCAAATAACTGCAAGATGGATGTGTACCTTTTAATGGGGTTATTCTGTGCTCTTACATTTTGAATCCCAACTTCAAAATGCTTTCGAAAAGCCTCCTTCAATAGCCCTCACCCATGCCCCCATGGTGGGAGGGAGACCACCACACTGCCCCAAGCTTAGCAAGTGGGTGGCAGCAATAGCAGCTCCTTCCTCTCCTGCTCTCAGAAGGTGGAAAGAAGATGTGCTATGGCTGCTGAGGCCTCAGATGATGGGAAAAGAGGCACTGCATGATTTAGGGCACAATTCTAGCCTGGAGTTAGGCCAGTTTAGTTAGGCCAGCAAAGTTTCACCAGCACAAGGGACATCGTAAAGTATGTTTGGACCACTTTCAGAGTCAGCGAGGCCAGCATACAGACATATGCCATCCTCCCTGACTCCAAAAGTGGTCCAAACGTGCTTTACGGTGGCCCTTGTGACAGCCAAACTTTGCTGGCCTAACTAAGCTGGCCTAACTCCAGGTTAGAATTGTGCTCCAGGTTAGAGTGCTGAAGATGGTTTTTCTCTCTCAAACAGGCATGACTTGCACTGTTAAACTGGCTAGTCTGCTCTGTTGATAACATTCGCAGCATTAAATCGTTGAGCATTTGCAGGAACTTATTTTAATCCGGGAGGCTTCACAAACACTAAGGTTAGTTTCAGTCCTTGTATTGGTGGGGAGGGCGTGAATAGAGAGGGTCAAACAGCTCTCGGGTATGTGTGTACTAAGTTCAGGGCGAAATCCTGTCCTGGAGTTAGGTCGGCTCAGTCAGGCCAGCAAAGTTTGGCCGGCACAAGAGTTTGGACCACTCTCAGAGTCAGAGAGGCCAGCACACAGGCGTGCGCCATCCTTCCTGACTCAGAGCGTGGTCCAAATGCGCTTTATGGTGGCCCTTGTGTTGGCCAAGCTTTTCTGGCCTAACTGTGCCAGTTTAACTCCAGGTTAGGATTGCACCCTCAGTGTCATTTCTCCTTACAACAACCTGTTGGACAACTAAACTAAGCCAGAAGCAAAAGGTCAGTGGGTTTATATGCTATCCAGAGTGCAAGGGAGAGGCTGACCTGAAAAAGAGGCTAACCTGAAAAAGTTATTTATTTATTTATTTATTTATTTTAGGGAGAGCAAAAGTGGGTGCTGAAATAAGATGCACTTTGTCTGCATCTTACTTTTCTATCTTGTCAGTAGTAAATTCTTCATTGGTTTTAGTATTCCTGTCATAGGCCAATATTCTATCCACTGAGAATGCTATATCCCTCTTACGTTCCACACACACGTTACCCCAAAAGAGGCTTCACATCTTCTGTTCTTCATGTTCTGCCATAGAAGGTAGGTAGTGCGCTGACTTTCTGCTGCTTCACTGTGAAAAACTGTACTAAGGAAAAATGGATGACCCCCAAGGAGGCACATTAATAGGAACACTGTCTGCCTGACTAGGACTAGCAGTTGTAAATCTGCAACATGTTTTAAATCTTTATCTGAGCATTCATAGGCATAACACTTCGGCTTTTATAAAATGGAGACATTCTGGAACAGTCTATATTGGAACCTGTCTATTTTTATTATTGGTGAATAATACTTTTACTTACAAAATGGTTTTTAAAAGACAGGGAGCAATTTCTGTTTAGTTACATTTTTAAACTCACACTCACAAAAGCACTATCTTTGTGAGGATTTGGCATTCCTGACAAACATGTGGCCAAAATTATCTTTTGTCTGTTTCTCAAGAGCTTGTTTCTCTCTCTCTCTTTTAAAATTTATGCACAGTTTAGAAATGACCTGCCCTGAGTGCAGGCGAAAAGGTAACTTGAACAATATGGATTTTTCATGCATGTGGGCCTAACAGATGTGTTTCTCTTGGAGATATTTAGAGGATTTCTTGGCTTGTTCTGTTTTATTGCCTAATCAAGGCAGTTTGGCCTGGTGAATGGCAGGTTCCATCTTAACTATATCATGCAGAACTTTGTTGGCATCCTCACTTCTTGAATGTGTCATTAGCTTTTTTTTGTATTGTATTTTTTTGTATTTGTGTTGTATTTTGTATTGTAAAAAAGATTCATCAAAACAGTTCTTTTAGTTGGAGGCAAGCTATGCGGTACTCTTATATTCCAAAAGTGTCTCTTTGAGAGAACATAACAGTACGAATTACTTGCCCTGAGAGACATCCATTCACTCTGTTTCAGGACACATCCAAGCCACTCATATTCATACGATAAATCAAGGAGTTGAGCTGAACCAACACTCCAAAGTTCAGATTGGTTTTCTGACAAACCAGAATTGACCTTTAACCTACAATCTCTTGGCTACCTTGAACTTGAGCTGAAGTCAGGAACCAGAGTAGGTCCATTATAGTAGATTGGAGTAGGTCCATTATAGAAAATAATATATACATTTTGAACATCACCGTTAAGAATTTTCCGCATAGGCAAAATTTGATTGTATCTACTTAATGTGTCTTATTTAGCAAAACCTAGTCCAGCAGTTGCTTCATCCAGCAAGAGGAAGACCAAGTGTGGTGGTGGGCAGAGGTGGGGAGGCAAGAGGAATGAGTGGGAGGGCACATATGATTGTCACAGTTTGATTACAACAGGCAGTTGCTTCTGAGGATCACTTGTTCTGTATATGTGGAACATTCAGGAGTGACTGGAAGCGCAATCCTAACCTGGAATTAGGCCAGCACAGTTAGGCCAGCAAAGTTTGGCCGGCACAAGGGCCACCGTAAAACACATTTGGACCATTCTTAGAGTCAGGAAGGATGGCGCACGTCTGTGTGCTGGCCTCTCTGACACCAAGAGTGGTCCAAGCATACTTTATGTTGTCCCTTGCGCCAGCCAAATTTTGCTGTCCCAGCTGTGCCGGCCTAACTCCAGGTTAGGATTGCGTTTTGAATGGTCCAATTGTACCTAATGTGGATGTGGGGCAGAATGAGCTGTCAATTTTGATTTTGCCTCTTTCCAGTCAGGGGTGCTACCTGGCTGGAAAGAGGCAAGTTCCAAACAGTGATTAGATACTGTATGCAAATACTGTATGCCAGTGTTTCTCAAATTGTGGGTCGCAACCAGTGATGTCATTCAGGGGGGAACGGACCAGAACGGGCGTTCCGGATCCTAACGGGCTCCGTGGCTGGTTCCGGGTTCCCAACAAGTGCCAATCAAAAGTGAGTTCCTGTTCCTAAATCATTTGAATGACACCACTGGTCGCAACCCACTTGATGGATTGCAGCCTGATGTCGGAGGGGTGGGGGTCGGGGAAAGCTGGCAGCTGCCATCTTGGCCACTGTTTCTCAATATCTGTCCCCCACCATACCATTTCACATAGTCCACCTATGAAAAGAACTACCAGAAGTAACTGGTGATGATGTCATTGCCAGTTACTTCCAGGTTGAGAGGTAAGATGCAATTTGACAAACACTGGTAAGAGACTCAGGGCGGATGGAATGCATTTTTGAGCATGCAAAAAGTGGACACTGGAGCTGCCCAGCTGAGATTCTACTGCTGCTTGTCGTGTTGCATTACTGGTCTTGCTGCTGGGCAGCAGGGGTCTGGGGGTCCCATGGGTGCCACTGGATACCACCACAAGTACCACCGGTGGTCCAAGCACCACTGGTTGAGAAATGCTCGTCTAGGCCGGTGTTTCCCAAACTGCGAGTTGAAACTCACCTGTGGGTTGTGACCTGATTGTTGGAGGATTGTGAAACTGAAACTGACAAGCTGATAGCCAACCAAGTAAAATGTGAAACTGAGTGGCATGTGTGAGTTTACTCATGAGTAGGCAATTGAGGCTCGGTCCATTTTGAGGGGCAGGCCAACAGGAATGCAATGCCACCAGAATAGTCCCAATCTAATAAACACATGCCCTCCCCCAAAAAAAATTTGAGAAGGAAGTCCCCCCTCCAAGCTGACAGGGAAACTGTATCGAGCCCTATGAAAATGGAAACAGAGCAGTACATGTGCATTTACTTTCAAGGAGGTGACGTGCCTTGGGGTCCTTCTGAGGGCAGAAGGTTTAGTCGAGAGGGTTAAAGCCGCAGTAATGCCCGAAGATAAGATCCAAAGGTCGCCAGTTTGAGACCACCTGAAGCTTCCGTGTGCGGAAGACCGCGAGAATGCGGCTGATAAGATTTGAGCTTCTCTCAGCTGCCTGTGAGAGGGGAGTATGCTGGGCAGCTGCTCTTTGGTGAGAGGAAAGAAATTTATCAACCGACAGGAATCGTGCAGCCAGAATGAAGGACTAAACGATGAAAGTGTTATCTGCATGTAGTTATTCTTGTAAGATTAGAACCTTGTTGTGATTTGTAAAAACCCTTGCGGTTTAAAAAATGCCTGCCTACGTAAACCACCTTGAATTAAAGTCAAGGAGCAATCTGATGACCAAGAAAGGCGGCATATAAATACCTATTATTATTATTATTATTATTATTATTATTATTATTATTATTATTATTATTATTATT
>JAJKFI010014009.1:0-13512 GCA_029204185.1 Lerista edwardsae
TTATTATTATTATTATTATTATTATTATTATTATTATTATTATTATTGCAGGCCTGGCGAAAGACAATTCAAGGCCATCAGAATGGCCCCAATACAATGAACATGGAGCACAACAAATCCTCCAGAAGGTGCCCGCGCAATAATAAAAAGGATAAAAACATAGGCATGTGCAGCCAGGTGAAACTTTTTAAAAAGTCTTATAAAGCTAGGTGGATCCTGATAGAGTGTCATTTTTAAAAGTGGTCCCTGTGCTAAACATTTGGGAACCACTGGTCTAGGCTATGGAAGGAGGTCCAGAAGGATATCTTTTTATGAGTGAAAATTATATTCCGGCACTTAAATTAACAGCACTTGCAGGAAAAAAATGGAAAAATTAAAATTGGCTCTGTAGTTGATTTGAAATGGAACAGGGGAGAGTTTGCAAACCTTTTGGTCATAACTTGATTCAGTGAAAAGGAATTACCTTCCAAAAAGTGTCTGATTTTCACGGATGTGGAAAATATTATGGCTGGTGCCTCACAGTAGAATCTCACAACACACGTCCTAATGTTGGATGACTAATCCTTGGCAAAGTTCTGATCCAAACACTATTTAAAGCCAATGGAGAATATTCCCATTGGCCTTTTCTTCTTTTAGCTGTCATTTTGGCAAGGCAACAGGTACCAGGTGAGCAAAGTAATGAGTAATTGTGCCTAATGTATATTGACATGGAGCAACACCCACCTGGTTATTATGAGCCTTTATTTATTTAACATAATGCTGCCAGCACTAGGAAAGAGGGTTAGACACTGGATACCCCATGATGTCCTATGGTGGATATGCTACATTGTATATTCTCCCTTTGTAAAGTCAGCATATAAATAAAATTGATATTCTAGCCCCCTTCACATTTCGCTATGGAGGTTGCCCTGTTGATTTTTACCTACCCACAGGGCATGTTGCTGAAAGGTTAGGTATATATTTTTGAACAGAATATATGATACTTGTAGTGACCATACACTCTTATGTTTATATCTACATATTTACTGATATGTTTAATAATAAATAGGAACTAATAATTTAATAATTAGTTATCTTATGTCAGAAAACAATAGGGGCGGGACATTTTACTGCAAATTGATATCAGCTGGTAGTTTGATATTTCATATTTTTTCTCTTTTGTTTATGATTATATACACCCATTTTATAATGTCAAATTCATTTTGCTATAATTAACACATATACCATAATGCTACAACACATGTATATATTTCATACGATGTAAGCACAAGCAGTTGCTTCATCCAGTTATTTAATTAATTGCAGCACAATCCTCTGCATGTCTTCTCAGAAGTAAGTTCCATTGTGTTCAATGAGGCTTATTCCCAGAAAAGTGTGTACAACTTATACTAGGATGTATTTTTTTAATCTCTTTTTTGGTATGCCTTCTAAATACTATTTACACTCAAAAACTGACAGAACTTCCTTCTATTACAAATGTCTTATATTTCTCAACTATGGTGTATGGGGTTGGTAAACGAACCTTTCACAATCAGATCCAAATTAACTATCATTGATTTTTTCCCCCTTACTTTCACAGGAGTTGGTCATCTTTGTGAAGAGGAAGTAGTTAATAATTACTTTATTCTATCAATGGCTTAGGGAATGGTCCTTGGAACAAATAAATCTCCTTGTTGATCTAAAAGTAGAATTTCTCAGACATAGCAAATCAAACAGTATTTATATACCACTTTTCATTATAAAGTTCACAAAGTGGTTTACATCATCATCATCATCATCATCATCATCATCATAAATGTTAAATGGCTCCCTGTCCCAAAAGGGCTCACAATTTAAAAAATGCAGAATACCACCAGCAATAGCCACTAGAAAAGAAGCTGTGCAGGGGTGAATAGGGACAATTACTCTCCCCCTGCTACTATAAGAGGAACACCACTTGGAAAAGTGCTTCTTGCCCAGTTAGCAGCAGAGAGTTAAAATTGGTTCAAGTGTTGAGTTTTGAGTCCACAGTGAAGATTAAGGGCACAATTCAAGGGTCAACACAATCTGTTTATGTTGGCCCTGCAGTGTCCTGAAAATGCCGTAAAGCACTTCTGCACCGGCACTCATGGTGTATGGTCGACATAGGCAACTGAGTTGCCCCAAAAGCACCAAAGACAGCCCCAGGTAAGCAGCACATGTGCTGGCTGAGTTTAGCCAGCGCACTGGCTTCTCTGGGCGGAGGTTGGGGGAAGAAGGGAAGGGCAGAACAGGATGGGGGAGGGGAAGGGAGAATGGAGGGAGGGCGTTCCGGTGGGCAGAGCATGAGGCCACATCCAAAGCCCTGGCCCTGGCCCTGGCCCACACAGCCCTAATTCGGACTTGTGAGGGAGGCTCGGACTTGCGCCTGCAATTTTGCAGGCACCGATCCGAGCAACCTGTCAGGCTGCCTGAGGCTTACCATGGGGCAAGGGAAGACGTTCATGTCTGTGCCCCGTACTAAGCTGCTGCCACCGTCTCCTAACTTAGTTATGATGCAGTATGGGCCAGCCTGTACCTGCCCAAGTTAGGATTGCGCTGTAAATGAAAGTAAACAGAGCTGAAGTGTACAACAAGGCAGAAAAGGTATAGTTTGCTTTTTGCATACTGAAATAGACTTGACCGAGTAACAGGGAATTCCCAGAATGAATGCAGCATAAGAATAATACTTTAAAGGCCGAAGAGACATATTCATTTTAAAAAGTAAGAGGGGAAAAAGGACTATTTAAAAATTCCAACACTTTGGGGGCTACAAATGGCCCTTCCTGTTGTGTACGTTTCAAAGGTGCAGTCTTCGAAATTCAAAAAGCATTTTGGGCTTCCTCCTGAGTTCTATATGTTGTAATATATTTGGCCCTGAAGGCCAGAAAGAAAGCCCAGGCAGAGTTAAGGGGATTTGGAACTCTTCCCAAAAAATGTCACATGTCTCTTGTTGGAATAACCAATAGAAGTGTTGCATGCAAGTAAAGAAAGCTACTGCCAAAGCTTTGGGCTTTAGCAGCCAAAGCATTGCGGCTATGGCGGAACTTCTAAATCATGGAATATTGCTAGAGCTGCCAGACTTGGTGTATTCCAAGACTCCTGTACCTTTTAACTGTAAGCACAGAAGCACAGTAACGAAGGAAGCAACATCTGCCCAAATTCTTTCTGTCTTTTAAAGGCATAGGCCTCCCCCATGTAGAACTGGGAAATTTAGAACGGTTGATGATACAAATGTACAAGCTTCCATAAAATCTCTTTAGAATATTAGGGTGACCCTTGTCATTACTGTATGTTTTAACCTCACAGTTCTAGTGAACCTGTGAATCTAGTGAATTCGTGGAATTGTTTCAGCTGTGACTATGAAGGAGACAAATAGGAGACAACTCCTTAAAACATCTGGAATTTTAGCAAGCACAAACTGTGTACAATGGGCCCTTGGGATCTGTGGGGAATCCATTCCAGGACCACCACACTCTGCAGATACAGTAATCCACAGATGCTGGAATCTGGGGGTGGGGGGAGAGACCTGTGCAGTACCACAAATGCTTGCCCACAGGGCTCAATACTTCCTTGGGACTTCTTTCTGAAGAAACTGAAAGTCACTTCTGGTTCACAGATGCAATTTCTGGTTGCATCCAGGACGTGTTTTGAAGTTTAGGGCGGCCTGCGGCCAACTCCATGGGTGTTTGCTGGCTTCAGAATACCTCCTGGATCCAACTGGGAGTCGCACTTGTGAATTGGAAGTTCTGCCCACAAACCAGAAGTGGCTTCTGGTTGCATTGGAGAGGTGTTCTGAAGCTGGGTGAAGGTCTGTGGAGTGGGTTGTATGCCGCCCCATATCTCAGGAAAGGTTCTGGAAGCAACCGGAAGTGGTTCCTGGTCACCCTAGAGGCCCTCGGAGGTGTAGGCTCAGCATCCACGGATGGCGGAATCTGCAAATGCTGAACTTGCGGATTCCAAGGGCCCGCTGTACAATGCTCATGGGAACATTATACGCTTCTGCTAAACCATTGATTCCCCACCTTTACAAAAAGATAAGGGAACCACTGAGTACCTGCAGGGCTGGCCCATGGAATGGAGACTCAGCAGCAATAGCAATTCCAGGATTGGGCCACCACTGAGGAAAAAGGGGCTTTTATGACTTACTGGGTGTTACTGTGGCCATCTGGGGGATCTAGGGGGCCCTCCCTGTGCTTCCTCATGCTTCAGAACAGTTCCGAAATGCAATTATGACCAGGTTTTGGGACTAAAACTAGAAGTGGGCCATGATGGGGGTGACCAGATGCACTGGAGGATGTGGTGCCTAACCCTTTAACCACTGTGTAAAAGAGGGAATTATGGCAGGTGCATCTTTTTAAATATTTGTTTTATTTATTTGAAGAATTTATACCCTGCCTTTCCCATGCCAAAGCAAATGCCCAAGGCGGCATACATGAGCAGGCTAGTCTAAACCACTATTTTTTTCAATGGGGTTTTTACAAATCTACAGTGTTCTTGTGATCCGCCAATCCTCAGGCCCAGATGTCGCCTTCACAGTGTGGTTCTCTCCTTTGGCTGCATGCCATCAAGCCTCAGCAGGCAATTGCAAGGCAAGCCTGGACAGATCCTCAAGTCGTATTCCCTTCTTTGCCGGCTGGCCTCCTCACACACTCCACCACAACTCTCCCTTGCGGTGAGCTAATCAGCTCCACAGCGACTCTGTTCTACCACCACAGGTACTGCAGCTTGTCACAGCCTGGCATTCGTCTCCCATCCAAAAGCAAACAGCAGATTTTCCTGCTTAGCTTCAGGCAGTACCAGCAGCTCAACCATCAGTCCACACCTCCTGCTCATGTTGAGCTGCACCTGCCAAAATTCCCTCTTATATATGTTAAAGGCATAGGCACTCTATCCTCCATTATATCTGGTCACAATCACATTTTGGAGCTGTTGTGAAGTTCAGGGAGGCCCACGGGGGGGGGCACAGGCCCCCCACACCCTCTGGAGGTTATAGCGACCCTCAGTAAGCTACAAAACCCTCTTTTTTCTTGGCAGCAATGTGATCCTGGAAGTGCCATCACTGCCTGCCTGTCCACCCCTCTCCTTAAGGGAGAATTAGGTTGCCTTGGGGGGTTGTGACCCCCAGGTTGGGAAACACTGTGCTAAACATTTAAAATATGTAACAAGAATTCTTGCATTGAATGTGGATCTTCTGGGTCTCCTTAGTACAGAGTTTTACACTATTTCCAGCACCAGTTTCATAAATTGAAACAGTCAGATTTAAACTGAACCTTCAACCTGAAAAGTTCAGATCTGGTCACGAGTAGCCCCTCTTTTGCAGCAGGGCAAGAAAAAACAGTCACAATGAAGCTGTCCAGAGAAGCTATAAATTACATACCTGTGGCATTCCAAATGTATTCCTTGTGTTCTTTTATCATTCCTGCATATCTGTATCCCTCACTTTATCAGAAAAAGGCTCATCTTATGTGTTATCCGTCACATCCAGAATCCAAAATTCAAAAGAACAGAAGAGGCCCTGTTTGTGTTGTCTCTGAGCAGTCAGCCCTCCCACATCTAACCTATGGCTTTACTTGAAACATCTGGAAGTAGCTTTAGTTGTTTAGTCGACCCAATGTTGAAATGTATGTGTTGGACCCACAGAATGAGCGATATAAAACAGATTCAAAACTTTTAGGAAGGCCAACCATATTAGTTGCTTTCAAAGTTAAAAGCTTTTGCATTGCATCTATGGACTTCATCATTAATGCATAACAAATGAGACCTAAGAATTGACTGGCGTAGCATTGTTCAGGATAGATTGAAACAAGGGCTTTTAAGCAGTACAATATGAAGGTCTAGAGTTGCCAATGCCCGGCAGAAATAGTTCTGGTAACTTAGCCCAACTACATGTAACTTAAAGAATGGCATAATCTAGATGTCTTTTAATTATTGCTGCCACCATTTCCGTCCTCTTCCTTTGTTATCTCTCCTGTGTTGATGGCTAAATGGTAACCCTTTTGTAGCAGGGACACATCCTCTCATTCTCTGTAAGGCATTGTGCATATGGATAGCACCAGTAGTGGGATCTGCAAATGAAGACGTGGAACGCTGGGTGGGACTTACGCGGGACTTATGCATGATTGGCTGCCCGTCTGCTCTGTTCCGATGCCTCCCCTTGCTCGCCGCGCAGGCTGCCCTGGCCTCGGAGGGGGCGCCTGCTCGCCCAGGGGGGAAGGCCAGTGCAGCCCACGCAGCGAGCGGGGGGGGGGCGTCGGAATGGAGCGGACGGGCAGCCAATCGCGCGTAAGTCCCACCCAGCGTTCCACGTCTTCATTTGCAGATCCCACTACTGGATGGCACTAAATCAATAGTAATAATAATACTCACGTACCTAGCTAGTGTCATGGGGCAGAGTCATGGGATGGAGCCCAGGGATAAAGACACAGAACATGTGTACCCAGAGCTAGAGACCCTAGAGAACACTCTGCTTATTGAAGACTGCAATCCTTTGCACACTTTCCAGGGAGTAAGCTATATTTACCACAATGGGGCTTCTAAAGAAACATGCATAGGATTGTGCCCTAAGAAATTCCATGTACTTAGGAACTCTCTGCCATGGGGTAATGCATCCATATATGATACCAAACCTATTAACATAACCCTTATACTGTCTAAACCACAACGCTATCACAAGGCCAAAAAAGAACTAAAGATGGTGTTATGTTACACCAGGGTGGCCAACCTTTCAACTTTAGGGCTCCTGGACCTTTAACAATTGTGTAGAGGTGGGAATTGTGAGATGACAAGCTGCACCTACTGAAATTCCCCCTTCTTCACAATTGTTAAAGATCCAGGAGCCCTAAAGTCGAAAGGTTGGCCATCCCTGCATTACACCCACAGCAAAAACCTATGCATATCTACTCAGTAAATACTACTATGTATAATGGGACTTACTCCCAGGATAGTGTGGATAGGATTGTAGCCTTAGGCTGAAATGCTGAATACATTTACTAGGGAAAAAGCCTGATTGAAAACAGTGGGTCTTACTTCTGTGTAAAAATGCAGGGCATTTTAATTCAGTTAGAGATTATGCCTGGTTCCATAAGATCATTGGATGCCACAATACATGTCTGGCAGGAGATCAGATAACCCAAGCGAGGTATTTTCATACCTCACCATAGGCTGCCTGATCCCCAATAGATCTCCTTAGATCCATAGGTCTAAGCTCTTCAGCTGCCACCGAGATCCTTCCCCTTCCTGCCACCAGCCCATTCTCTACCCCAACCCTCTCCTGATCCATGGCAATGGCGGAGGTTCTGCAGGGCAGTATGGCTATGTATGGTCTATGGGATTTTCATCTGGGGGCAGTAGCCCACCAAATAGCAGAGTGGCTGCCATGCCAGTGGCCCAGGCCTTATAGTGGCAGATAGTGACATCGGCCAGCATAAGGCCTTGATAGGATTGAGTCATAATGTAGATCAGTCCAATCCTACAAATGTCTACTCAAAAGTAAGTTCTACACAGGGATATGTGGGCAGGGAAGTAGAGCCCAACCTATTATACACCAAGGAAAGCATCCTCTGTGATTGCGTGTATGCTCCATCCACTTTCTGAGGGGTTGAGCGATCCCAGACCTGTGGCAGGCAACAGCTTATTCTCCCCTGCAATCGCATAACTGCAAGATTTCCTGTGATTGTGCATGCGCTCCACCCAATTTCTGTGATTATGTCATTACAGGGGAGGCTGAGCTCTTGTCTGTCATAGTTCTAGTCTCTCCTTGTATGTAATAGGCATGTGCTGTGGCAGTGAGAGCTCAGCCCCTGCTACGTTTGCACAGCTACTGCAGCTTCTGGATAACTCCCAGAATCAGCGGTGTTATGCTGCCGGAACGCTGGGTGGGACATCCGGGTGATGGACAGTCCGCCCATCGCGTTCAGGAGCGTTTCGCCATTTGTGTAACCAATTACACCGCTTGCGTATGTTACGCAAACGGCGTAATGCTGCGGAATGCGACGTGCATGCTGTCCATCACCCGGATGTCCCGCCCAGCGTTCTGGCAGCATAACACCGCTGCCCAGAATGCCTTGCAACACTGCACCACAGCACGAACCTTACCATCCATTCACTTCATCATATGTCACTTGTCCTATGATGCTCAATGCTTCTTACTCCAAAGAAAGCAGAAGATTGCAGCCTGTGTGCCCAATCCTATCCAAATTTTATTTATTTTATTTTATTTATTATTAGATTTGTACCCCGCCTTATTGTGCCCGAAGGCACCCTTCCAGCACCAGTGCACCAAATTTCCAGCACCAGTGCAGTCACAATGCAGCCCCAAGACCTTAGAGGCCTCCATGATTGCTTCCCCACCACAGGATGCAATGGACACCTTGTCGGCATGGCTGCATCAGCACTGGAAAACTGGATATGATTTGGCCCTAAGGCCACAATATTATACATACTTACCCAGAAGAAAGTCCTATTAAATTCAAGGGCTGTTACTTCTAGGATTGCACTGTTAGCCTGGATAACATCTCTTCCATTTCAAGATTGTACAAACTACAGTTCTGTACTTTTTATAGTGGCTGGATTTTTTTTTTCTCAAGTGGGGAACATAGCTACATGAATTCTTTTTATCAGCTTAGATATGGCAAATCTCTGAATTCTACCTTCACAGATCTAGAACAGGAGTGGCCAACCTTTCACCTTTAGGGTACCTGGACCTCAAACAATTGTGTAGGAGTTTCTGCAGATGAAGCTTTTCCTCCCATAGATGAGAAGCTGCACCTGCTGAAATTCACTCCTCTACACAATTGTTAAAGGTACAGGAGCCCTAAAGTTAAAAGGTTGGCCACCTAGAATGTGTCTTTTTATCACAATTGTTTAATATTTTCTAGCTTTTGCACCTCATCAACTGCCTAAAGAAGGATAATTTCTTGCAGGGCTAACCTGTCCTGCCCTCGCTGAAGAACAATGAAACAATAATGCAACTTTCAGAGGGGATGTTAGCTGTGGCCATGCAGTGCTAGCAGCCTTATCACCTTTTCCCTGCTTGAAATCTGCTTCTGTTTTCAGCATGATCTCTGAAGGCTGCTCCTTATATGGATTTTTAAATTTTTCATCCCTGTTCTTCAGTCATTATAGGATAACAGTTTAGCAGAAGTGTGGAATATAAACTCTGCAACAGAAACTGAGTACAGTAATTTGGAAGGCAACAATAAACAGAGGATCGCATTGATTCTTCCTTTTTCCTTGCGTTAAAGTGGGTGCATTACTGGCACAGCTCATTCATAACTGAAACAGGCAATTACAAAATCGGCGAGCTTCTCTTCAGGCTAGTTCCCAACAGCCTCGCCATCTTCCAGATAAATTTCTTCTCTCATCATCACAAAGTGCCATTGCACTAGCACTGCGAAGCTGTGCGTGTCTACTCAGAAGTAAGCCCCAATGAGTTTACTGGGATTTACTCCAGGGTGAGTTTAGGTGTGCAGCTTAAGATAATAAAGAAAAATATAGAAGAAATTTGTAAAGTGGCTTTGCTTAGTCTAAAGATACTTTCACAGGACTCATCAGGGCTGCCAAACTGGTGGTCAGGTAAAGGAGGTCAAGAGTAGGAGAAGAGCCCCAAAACTACTGGTGTTCTGATGTAATTAAATGAGAATTGCAGCAAAATTGTAATGTAAATACAACTGGATTACTAATTTCTTTAGAAACTTTGGTCTGGTAGGATAGTTTTATGGAATCATAGAATCACAGAGAGTGCTTTGAGGCCATCTAGTCCTCTCTAAAGGATCCTCAAAAGATGCCTACTGACCTTTTGCTTAAGACCCCCAGCAAAGGAGAATCCATTTTCCAGCATATTTGGATCCATTGCCAAACTCTTCTAACTATTCAGAAATTCCTGATATTTGGCTGCCATCCTCCTTTCCTGCAGCTCAAGCTCATTAGGTCTAGTTAAGTTGGAATGCTCAGCAAACAATTTTCCCAAGTGCTGGATATCACTGCAGAAGAATTTAAAAACCTGTCCATGCAAACATTGGAATGGTTCAGTGTTGATCAGGAGTCCTGCAGAGCAATTTCTAGATACCCAGGGGAACATATATCCCTACAGAAGGAACCCAGCATGATCAGATGGACCTCGTTCTGATGTCAGTGTCCCTGACAGTGAAATGGGAATTGGGATTCTTTCTTACTGCTTTTCTTGAGAGGCTTAATTCATTATTGTCTGGAGGGCTTTAAGACCCTGAGATGGATGGAAGGTGCTCTTTATGAGCTTAGTGGTTCTATTATTAAAGCAGTTGGTGGAGCTTATAGTCAGTGACTGCTAGGTCTGAATCCTTGGCTATAGGTAGTGGTAACTTTCAATTTGTATAAACTGCTGTCCTGGTAGCCACTCAGATTGATTTACCTGAATCTATGTATGTTACCTGGACTAATCGCAGTGAAAAGCACTTCTTAGTCTTAGAAGTGTGAAGATTCTTTAGAAAGCTTCCCTTTTACTAAATACACCTGAGATTTCACACTATTCTGGCAGAGATTCTCCAAGATGAACTGGGTAATGACACATAGAGGTAAGTAAGCATTTTAGACATAGAGAATAGCTGTGTAATTGCAACTACAAATAGTGGTGTGACTAGCTATCCAAAACCCAGAGGTTCAGATTTAGCCCACATCCCATTGACATCAGTGACAAAGCTTTCTGTGAGTTTAATAAGGGGTCTTGAGAGACTGTTTTTTAGAGCAGGGGGCTTTGTTAAAGGCTATGTGCCAACTTTCTTTTGGGTTATAAACTGAACTTCTTGCTCATGAAAACTCCAGTTTTGTATATTGTACTATGTGCAAAGTAGCAAAGTCCTGTGCTCTCTGAAATGAGAGTGAACTTGGCCAGCTTGGTACAAAAAAGACTATTCCATGTATTTGTTTGACTCCTATCCGGGCCAAACTATCCCAACAACAGATCTGAGTATTTTAAACATGTAAGAAATGGGGGGGGGGGGGGGGGTGCAAAAAGGGTGCTTGAGTGAGGAAGGCACAATCCTCCCTCTGCCCATAAAATATACTTCCTCCTCCCTGACGTTTTCTAAAGGTATTTGTGAGACAAAGTACTTGGAGATAAAGCGTGTGGGTAGTAAGCAATGCATAATGGGGGTGATTCCATGCTCCTTGCATGTGTGTCCCTTTTGCTGTTAAAAATGGGGAAAAAAACCCCATGCACAACCCTCATGATATTTCTACATGATTGAGGCAAATGTGAGTTTAAACTCACAGATCTGTTGACGTGGCATCTAGTTTAGCCTTCAGTCTTTTCTGTTGTCATTCCCCCGCCCCCCACACCCTTTCTAGAAAAGGAAGCTTGGCCAAGAAATACGACATGAGAGATAAATCAGAGGCGAGTTATTTAATATAGCCCACTTCATCTTGCAAAAAACAAACCTCCAGGATTTCTATTTCCAGTTGTTTTCCCTGAGAACACCTCATGCTATTGGGATAACCTGTTAGCATATCTATTAGCATACTCTGGTTTAGGCAGCAGCCAAATAACTTAATATGTGTACTACTTGGAATGTATGGTTTTCAAAACCCTCTCGGAGAGCCAAATAACAGAAGTCTTCCCATGTTCAGGTGTTACTCGGTGTGACTTTGTGGGAGGGAAGGAGATGCTGCAGCTGCATAACAGCTCCTGTTGTCACAAGGTCTCCCCCAAAGGATTGCCTATCATTTCTATCCCATTAGTATTCTTTCCCTTCTTCTGTTGTAGCCCTTGCAAATCAACCTATAACTCTTTTATTCCCTGTCTCCTCTTCAGCTCAGCAACATGTGGTCAGGCAGAGCTGCCCTACCAGCAGCCTTTGAAAAGTGGCCCACTGCTGTGATCACGCAAACACTTACAACCCAATGGGCTTTGAGCTGCTGGCGCCCATGGGTTGTGCTTGCAGGATCACAGCCACTGCAGCAGCAGTGGAAGCACTTTTGAAAGAACAATGGTAAGACAATTCTTAGCTGCTACCTCAAGGCTAGTACGGGGGAATATAACAAATGTCCTTGCCATGTTAGTCACTGCAATTCTTCATAAGACTTTAAGGAGAAAAGAAACGTTCCCTCTGTTCTGCAATTAATGTAGTTTTTGGGACACCAGTGTAGACAGATGCTCCCCCCCTCTGGTTGTCAGGGCTGACCTGTAGCCAAATGCCACTGTCCCTTGCTTAGTGATGCACCAGGCTCTGCTTCTCCTGACTGGAAAAGGAAGAAAGGAATAGAGTGGAAGAGAAAGTGTAGAGGAGATACAGCATCTCTAGTCCCTCCATCACACCACTCTGTTCTCTTGAATGCTTCATGTTCTGCTTTGACACACTCTTCTTTTTCCAGTCCAGCAAGTAGGGAGAGCAGACAGATGTGGGTGCCGTTTGACAATCTGCCACCTTAAGTGACTATCTCAGTCGGTCTCAAGAATGGGCCAGCCCTGCCTGTTGAATCAATAGTTTTGTGATAGGACAAAATGGTAATGTTAACAAAGTCCACACCTGTGATCATTCTGCTCTATCATTGCTCTATCATTGCTTTAGATCATTGCTGTTCTAAAGCAAGCCAGAATTTCTAAATGATTTTTGTTCCACCCTTTCTTGCTAAATAAATGGAGTGCTCTTGTAGTGGCAGAATTGATAGAAGGCCAGGAAGTCGGCATTGCAATCATGGCAGAAGTATATCTAACTAACATCTGGGGAATCAAGTTCTAAGTATGCACAGAATGTAAGCCCAAGACAATGTTTATTTAGGAGTTTACTGTGTATCTAGCCTGGTAGCACTTAATCCTCAGTACCTTGGCCTATTGGTCCTTTTTAGGGGGACTTAGTAACTGTTGAAACTGACAAGCAGAATGTTGAAGTGGGGAGCGCCAATGCACTGGTGTTCCATTGATGCCCTCTGCCAGAAGCCTAATTTGATGAAGGGTAGCAGACAAAGAAACCAATGTATTTTCAGTGCTCCAGCCCTTAGTGTAGGAGTTTGTGTGGGGAGGGTATAATGAAGAGAGAAAACATGAGGTTGGGGCAGTGAATGGAGGACGGCAAAGAAGAATGGGGGGAGGGAAGCTGTTCCTTCCTTCCAAATCACCTCACCCCTTTATGGATTTCCTTAGTTAATGAGGAATAACTGAGATGCTTCTAGAATATCACCCAGTATAACAAGTAAATTGTCCTGTAACATCTTCAGGTTTTGTTTCCCTTATTTGATGATGTAGAACGAGAATCATAACACATGTTTCTGATCCAACTGGGATACGTAGCACTGCTAATTCCTACGAGGTCAGTCCTCCCCTCCCTCTGGATTCTCATGTTCTGCTAGCCATATGGAACTTCTGCCTTTTTCAATTTCTATTCTGCTTTTATAAAATAGTTCATAGGTACAGAACACTCCCTCAGATCTTCCCAATATGATTTACAATTGTTTCCTCACCTTTTTCTCTCTCTTAAAAACATACAGCTGTTAGGTGTGTGTGTGTGTGTGTGTGTGTGTGTGTGTGTGTGTGTGTGTGTG
>JAJKFI010014010.1:0-25997 GCA_029204185.1 Lerista edwardsae
ACACACACACACACACACACACACACACACACACACACACACACACACACACACACACACACACACACACACAGAGTTTAAAGCTGCAGAAAAGAACAGTCAGTTTTGTGCTGATTTCTCCCAGATTTGCATGTTTAGGGAGTTCTTAAAATATTATTGTGGGCTTGAGGTGAAAATTTTACTGAGTAAATAAGATAAAATAGATGAGCAAGTAAATAAGATGAAAATTGATGAGCAATACTATATTTCTCAGTGAGAACGAATTTTTTCCCCTTGAATTGATAGTGTTAAAGCCCTGTTTAAAAAAAAAATCAACAGAGGTTGGACCTCATAATAATTAAGGTCCTCACTGTGTGCAACATGATAGCTGGACTGGAAAAGACTACATGACTCCTTCTACAAGTGAGTTTTTCTCAGTAAGCTTAGCAAACCAGCACTTCCTGAGTTAAGTCTTTTTCTACAGTTCAGTTGATTTATTAGACTCGGAGCCAACATAATATTTTAATCACCATAAATGGTCAATGTTGCTGAGCATGTGTGTCTGCAGAGGATTCAGGCTAGGCATAATTTAGCTGTTTTATTGCAAGGCTTTGACAAACATAGTCCCCTGGTATAATTAAATCTTTTCTGGAAACTTAAGCACAAAAGCGGATGATTGCTGTTGTCACTTCGGAATCGGTTGATTTTGATGGAAATTTATTCATGGAAAAACAGAAAGCATTGCCACTAGGTGACTTTATATCATCCTGGTGTATTGGGGGGGGGACTTTTTAATTCCACATTTTAACTCCACTATTTGGTGTAATAGCCCCCAAAGTGAACTGGTGTTGGGTGGTACCATTTCATTTAATTCTACTCATGTTAAACACATGCAAATAGGAATACCCCCTTTTAAAAGACAGCAGCCCTGTTACAGGGATAGTGTTTTCTGAGCATAATGCATGTTTTTCCTTTTCCATATTATTTTTTTCAAGAGTTGGCTGCAGCGGTTTTGGCAGAATTGGAAGGATTTCTCACTTTTCAAGAAAAACCCTGAAAAGGATCTGCTTGAGTCCTTTCGTTCTCTCAGGGTGTCTGAAATATTCTCAGGAGAGCAGAGGACTGAGAATATAAATGCTGCCAGTCTTGGGCACAATAGTGACACATAGCAGTTCCTTACAGCTGAGAAAAGCAAGAACCTATTTTGAGAAATTGTTCTTCCACTTTATCAGGGACCATCTTAACCCTTTGCTCTATCACTAGATAAAAGAACATTTTATTTCTTGTTTTATTTATTATTTATTTTATTTATAAAATCTGGTTTTATTTATTTCCTCCAGGGGGTACCTAAAATGTGCATTTTGGGGCCCCCTATACCATGTTGATAGCCAAAGACGGGGTCAACGACTGTCTTTGCAGAAATGCTAACAAATAGTGTGTTGCAAACATGCTCTTCACATTCATGAAAATTTGGGGATAAAAGAAAATGCACAAGTTTAGTCTGAAATTTCCCTTTTGGTTGAGCTATTGCAATGTCACAAAAGCTGGGGTCAGAGAACTGTGCCTATCTAGACATTATCTAGTTGCAGTGATGCTAAGAATGCTTATGAGCATTCGATCTGCTAAGGAGTTAACACAAAGGAAGGGACTGTTACTGATGAGCAACTGTTAGAATGTCTGAGTGAGACAGTCTATCTGCCTCTGTCTGAGTGTATGATTGGCCTTTGTATATGTGAATGGATGGGTTCTGTGTGTGAGCAGGTAATCACTGCAACAAATTAATACCAAAAAATAAAAAGAAAGCTTGGCAGAAATTCACTGGCATATGTTGGATTTTTGGCAGTAAACTACTATAGCTCCAGTATGGTCCCCTAGGTAGCAGTTCAGAATGAAGACTGAAATATGTGGAATGAAGACTGAAATCTGGCTTGAGCTGCATGAACTTTGCTTATGGAAGCAGAAAGTGTGTTTAGGACATAAAACATGCAAATTAAAATTGTGGAGCTGAGCTGTACTGCATAGTGTGTCGTTCATCATTGAGATGCTCATAATGAGATGGTGGTTATCTTCATTTAGTACCCAGCATCTACATTATGTAAAAGGAAATACTGTGGGAAAATTATTTGTGAACTTGCCTGTAATAAAATGTGTATGAATCGTATGGTCTGAGATACAAATGCTTCCTTTTTCTATTTCTAATTTCTGAAGCTAAGTATGACTCTTTTTAGACTAGTAAGGGGGAGGTGATGCTTTTTATTTTCCCATTGGAATCTGCATCCTGTGTCATTGCAGCTTCCCAAGAATCTGATGAAGAGGGAGTATTAAAATTAGAAGGAAGGGATACATGCAGAAATGATCATGCTTGTTTCTAAGAGTCCACATCATTCAGTTTTAATATGCACCACTGTGTATTGATTCATTTTAGAAATGAATTTTCTTTTTCTGTTGGTCAATTCTGGCATTTGACGTTCCTGTGTGTGTGGCTTAGGAGTGCTTTAGAAGACCCTAGTGTTCAGCATCACTGAACAATGAACTAGTCTATTGGTGTTTCACTGTGGATCCTAGATAGTGATCACGCCATGATTTGAAAGGCTTAGGTCAGCTTTCCCTATGTGCAGAGTAGGTTCATTCTCAAACCACTTTTTGCTGGCATCTGCTCCACTGAATTAAAAAGAGGAAGTTGTAAACTATTAGTGAGAACTTTTTATATATGGGACATTTGGGAAACTGCAAGTAGGAACTTTCTCATGTTAAAGCATCTGGGATAGATTGTTGACAAATGGTTACTGGAAATTTACTTGGTTATAAATTTCAGAGGGATGCCTGGGTTAGCCTCTAGCAACAAAGAATCCTGTGGTGAAGAAGAGACTAACAAGTGTTTTGCCAAACAGCTTTCAGAAACCAGAGCGCAACTGTCAGATGAATGCTAAGGAACACAGACACCTAAGGAAGTAGTTGTATACAGTCAGTTCTCCTTATCCTCTAGGATTAGGTTCCTGGAAACCCTAAAGGATAACATTCACAGATAATGAACCATTGATCCTATAGAGACCCTCAGGAAGCCAGCAGAGTGCAGCAGGAAGTGCTAAAAGATCTCTGAATGCTACAGAGACCTTCCAGAGGCTGCAGGGACCTCCAGAATGGTGCTCATGACCAGCAAAGACCACTTTAAAATGGCTGAGGCAAACTTCCACCAGCCTTTTTAAGGGGTCCGCACTTTGCGGGTGCCATTCTGCAGGTCCCTGCAGCCTGCAGAAGGTCTCCTTATAGCGGTTAATGAGAACAGAGGCGCAGGTAAGGAGGTTAGTAGCAATTCTGCCCCTTGCAGATAAGTGAATTTGCATATGAAGAGAACTGACTGTATACTGTGGGTATTGAGAAAAGGGAAACCTTCCCCCACCCCCATGGTGGAACCAAAATTCAAAAGGATATTTTCTCCATTTGAATTCCACTGGGAATTAAATAGGCAGAAATTCAAGGGCTCTGTGTTTAATTGGTTTGGAACAGTGACTTGGATCAGAGGAGGCTGAGCGTCACCAGAACCAGCAAGAAAAATAAAAAGCCCAAGGACCTAAGAAGAATTAAAGAAGTATTTTTTCTTTCCACATTGCGTTTTCCTGCTCCAGCACAATCTGTGAGTTAAGCAGGACAGATGCACAGTTTGCAGAGGGTTGCAAGCCATGGCTGGCTTCCAATGGAAAAAGGCATCTGGTCACCTGCATCAGCAACCTCTGGGGAGGCAGCTGATGCAGGGGAGGCAGCAGGCAGAATTGCCTCTGATTCTTGGTTTGTGTATACCAAAAGAAAAGGCAATAGCACGCCTGTGCAAGCCAAGATACCAGATCCAGTTTAAAGCCCCTGTGAGGCCACTGGGGTGGAAGTGGGGGTGGGGGACACACATCACCCTCACTCTCCCTAGCTCTTATTGGAGGAAAGAGGCAGGTGATTATTTCCTCTGAGAGAGTGGGCTTTTCAAATGTGGATCTCTTTTTGAGAGATGCGGATCTGCTGGCTGCTTTTTGGTGGCCAACAAAAATTTGAGACTGATGTGTAGTCAGGCAAGATCTGTGTACTTTGAGAGTGTATAGACGGGGTGGCAGGCGGGGAGAGAATGAAGCTTTGCTTGACTCATTCAGAGTAGAGTTTTTGCTTGCTTGATCCTTACTCCAGATAGGGTTGGAGAGGGGAGAGTGCCTCCCCAGCCATTAACATCACTGCGCATCACTGGTTTGAAGCTATTAGTTTTATATATAATTTATTATTTATTTGAAGAATTTATACCCTGCCTTTCCCATGCCCAAGGCGGCTTACAGATAACAAGCAAAATACAATGTAACCACCATAAGGAAAACATAACAAAACAGCAGCAGCAGCGTTAAATATTAATAGGAACACAAAGAGTGAACAAGAGTGAAGCTAGACCCAATTCTCCATATCAGGCCATTTGGAGTGCGGGGAGAAAACAATTGACAAGGGGAGTGAACACTATGACACTATACCAGAGGGACAGAGGGCAGACAGCCACACAAAGGCAAGTCCCATTGACTTCATCCATATTTATAGTAGTGTTGTGTGTACGAGAGAACATACTGCTGACGTACCCTTAGTAGAATTAAAAAGAGACTCGTATCTGCTGATAGCCAAGGACCTAAGGCCATGGAAGGCACTTGTGACAATGATGCAGCAAGAACTCAGGTTAGAGGTTCCCAAGATGCTTTGTGGGAGGAGGGAACCACTTAAGTCCCTGCAGTAGCAATGCAATCCCCAGGATCTGCTGCTGCCAGGGATGGAATGGGTTTTTTCCTTTCCTGCAGGTTACACCGGCATCCAGGGGGTGCGGGGAGCTCTGCGGAAATAGCAATTGGAAAATAAGTCTCACTTCCAGTTTCATGATTGAAAACCAGAAGTGGTTCCGATACCTATTTTTAGCTAATTGGAGGCTTGTAGAGACCTGAAGAGGCTTCTGCTGGGCTCCCCGCAACCCTTGAGATGTGGGCGCTCCCTGCAGGTAAGGGGAAAAAACCTGCCTCTCCTGGCAGCAGTGTGATCCTGGGGATCATGTTGCTGCTTTCCTCCCTACCCCGCTCCTTAAACAGGTAATGGTTGGTGCTTCCAGGCTAGTAGCGTCGCGCAATCCACCAGTTTGGGAACCACTGACTTAGGGCACATTGCACCTATTAGTAAAGGTAGAGGCACTTTGCATGGCAGCCACAAAGTGTTTTGTCCTGCAGCCAAAGGAAGGCTCTCCTAAAATCTTTTGGGGACTTATGGAGAGGCTCAGACTGCTACTGCATGCCATTTAACTACTGGAGGGCTGAGAGCCCAGCATACGCTTGTATGTGTTATTGGCCGGGACTCGGCATACGGCTATGTCAAAGGGCTCTCTGCAACCTGATGCAAGCTCATGCTTCTCTGCTGGGCATATGGTACTGAATAAATCCTCTCGACTCTCTTGCTGACAGTCACATAAAGATTATAACTGAATTTGTTCCCATAATGCAATGCTGCTCCCTTCTTTGGGAGTCTAGCATTTTGAATGAAATAATCTTAATGTAGTGAGAGGGTGAATTAGAGGTAAGTGCTGAGGGGAACGTCAGGATTAGCAGCCTCTGTGCTGATATTGGTGGGTTCCAGAAACCACACTAATGCTTGGCTAGTAGTGAGAGAGGGCTTAATGGAAAAGGTGTGAAGGAAGGCTTTGCAGTCTTCTAGGTATGGGCACAAGAGCAAGCATCAAAAAAGGGAGATAGTGTGTAACTAGGCCTCTCTGCTGCCACTGTAGCCTTAGGCCTCACAGCTTGGCTTCTTCCACACAATTCCAATTCTACCTCTGCTTCTTCTGTCTGACTTGTAGGATTATCCACTCTCTCTCACCAGCCCTCTGCCGACCCCTCCCCAGCCTTTATCCTTCCAATCCCTGCTCTCCTGAAAGAGCTCCTTCCCATAGGGCTTCCCCTCCCTCTCCAGATCACCACAGCAGCTGTTGGGAAGTGTAGTCTCATTGCACTAGGACAACTTGCTCCAGTGCTGTGACTGAGAAAATTCAGCAAAAGTTTCCATAAATTCTTGGCCCTTCATGAGAAATTGTAGTCAGACAGCTGTGGATTTGAGTTATGCCCTCTACTCCTTGCCTTAGGTTTTGCCCTGCTGCAGAAGATTTTTTTTTTCCTATTCTCATGGGAAAGGTGCTGGCAAAAATGTTCACTTTCACCCCAGGCCACTGACAGCCTCACTTCCTGCTGGCTTTTCCCATGATCATTGCTGTATAGGTGTCACTCAGCCTATGTAATCGTTGGTATTGCAGCTAGGAAATTGTAGCGTTACCCGTTCCAGTGATGCTTTTCACATGGTTTGGTTCTCCATAGTGAATAGTGTATCACATAGGGCACATTACCTTTTTGTAATATGTGAGCAGGCCACTGACTTGTGTTCCTAGATCCAGCTCCAAATAATGTCATGCTGTGTGGGCATATTTAACACTTGTTAAGATAAGTTGCTGTGATTTTCTTGTCCTCTGGAGTTGTCTGCAAGAGAAATCTCTAAATCTCATGCAAAGCTTTTTCCTAGATGCCAACTAGGATATTTCCTCTCTATATGTGTGTGCACACGCACAGACACCAAATTTTTACTAGAAGAGAAATTCAGGCCAGCTGGCAGAGTTGGGCAAATCCTAAACAACCATCTGGACAAGTGACTCTTTCTGCTCGCCTGGATCAACAGTGGAAATGCACCCTGACCCATCTATTTTAAGAAGAGCAGTAGAATCCTTTACATAATGACTTTCTAATTAGAACTCTTGTGTCGTTTATTCAAGCAGAAAAGAAGAGCAGAAACAAATTGGAAAGTGCACATCCGGCCCCAGCCAACAAAACCTTCCCTCCTGTCTTCCTTAAAGGCTTAACTGATCTCAAGGTGATGGATGGAAGCCAAGTGATTATGACAGTAGAAGTGTCAGGTATATAACTGGAAAGCCAATATTTGGACTGATTCTTACTGGCCAAGTAAAGAGATTTCATGGGTTTCTCCTAAATATGTATTTATACTTGTACTTGCACTCTTGCCTATATAGGATGCCAAGAACTAAGAATTGTTAGGATTTCAGTTATATATACAATATATTATATAATATTATATAATTTTCAGATATATAACGCATTATATGCAGGTTCAATATCTGCGGATTTGAAAACCCACAGATGCCAAATCCCCCCCCAGCCCACTTTGCCCTCTGAGCTGGTTGGACCAGAGCTCTGAGCAGATCTGGAGCATTTTCCGAGGCGTGAAAAGGCTGTGCACTACCGCCCACAGTTTCTGAATAGTCATTTAGGCCAAAAAAGTCAGGGTCTCAGAATGTCTTGAAGGGCAATGAAAACATCACTGACAGTTGTTTGTTTGTTTGTTTGTTTTTGTTTTTGTTTTTGCCTAAACAGCCATACAAAAACTGTGGGCAGTCATACATAGCCTCTGTGTACCTCAGATACCACCACCCCAATGGGAGATTTGAGTTTCAGTTGGTTCTGAGGGTGGGGATGGGCACCAATTTCCACAGATTTGAATATCCACAGAATTTGTCTACAAGCGTTCCTGGAACAGAGCTCACTGTATTCTGTTTTTTCTCCAAAGAACTCATGGTAGCATGCTTTGCCCAAGAGGTCACCTAATGAGCTTCATAGCTGATCAAGGATGTGACCCCAGGCCTCTGCTGTTATATGACTCTATAACCATTGTACTACACTAACTCTCTGATAATTATTTGTTCAGAGATGTTATCTTTTGCATATGGTATATTTTAATGCCGATGTGGTAACCCACTCTGAATCCGCAGAAAATGGCAGGATAGAAATTTATTTTTCATGTTTATGCAGGGCCATAGAGTTTAAGGAAAATATAGCGAATGGTATTCCCAACCACTGTGAAAGGAAAAAGAGTTAACAATTGGACAGAAAAGGAAATTATAATAATATCCATGTCTGCTAGTTTTACATAAAGATATGTTTTAGAAGAACATGGAATTGGGGATGCATTTGTGTGTTTCTAATTTTACGGACACGTGACAAATAGTTTATGAAAATTTAGTCTGTACACAGTGCAGTGAGACTCTGGGCTATGCCAAGCCTTCTATAGAAACAGAAATACAAAAGGAAGGAGTTGTATTCACTGCCTTTCAATCTACCTTTGTGCTAGAGATGTTTTCAGAAGATGGGAAAATACGTACTTAGAAGGATGATAGATGACTGTGCTGTAGAAAACATTCTGGTGGTTATGAATGCAGGAGATACAAGTTCTTGATAAGGACATTGATGGTCCTGACGGCTCGCCAGCCCTGGAGCAATTCTCTAATCGGTCGCCCCTTACCCTGGAAGTAATTGCAGTGACGTAAACACAGTTACTCCCTGCATTGGCCGGGCTATGGGCCACCACCTCCTTCCCCCCCTTTAAAAGCTGCATCACACCACTGAAAGCAGCATCTGCCCCCTCTGAGTGGAGGAGCCAGGTGCCACTTGGAGCTGTGCAAGCGCCTGCTCCTCCCATTTGGAGGGTGTACGTGCCACTCGGAGCTGAGCAACGCGAGTGCAGCTTCTAGCTGTGCAAAGCAGCTTCCTGGATTGTCAAGCCAAGGGAAGTTCTACCCATTGGGTAAAATTGGGGGAGGGATAGACCATATCTCCACTTGGTCCTTTTTTCACCCATCATCCCCAGAATGTATATAGAAATTCTTGGTGTGGATAAAGAGGGAGGGTCTTATGTATGATAGTATAGTATATCTTATGTATAACTCCTTATATTGAAAGTACTTGGAGGGAAGAATATAGACGTGTGGGCATGAGCTCAGTGTAATCTGAACTACCTGAATCTAGCTTGGACCACAGTAGGGACTATTTTAAAACCTAGGACAAAAGGAAGTTAAAATGAGTTGTTGTTCCTTATCTTGTGGCTGCAGTTGACTTTATAAAATGTCTCACAAGCTGCTTCCCATGCTGCTTATGGCTTATCACACTGCTTTGTATTTTTTTTTGCTGTGGCTCAGCTAACCCACCTCCTGAACTAATTTGGCTGCACAATGGGAAGGAAATCCAGGAAACGGAGGATTTTCACTTTGAGAAGAAAGGCAATGAATATAGCCTATATATCCAAGAAGTATTCCCGGAGGATACAGGGAAATACACCTGTGAAGCCTGGAATGTCTTAGGAGAAAGTCGGACCCAAGCAACGCTGACTGTACAAGGTACTTTTTTCAAGCCATTATTCTCATTATGTAGCACATACTACAATTGTATAGGAAAGCACTTCATGGGACCTGATGAACACTGAAGCGGAAACAGAGAAGCCAGACATGTTTCATTTGTACACGTGTTTTTCAAGGATATTTGACCAGCTGCATGTCCTGCAGGTCATTCTGCTTTGTAAACAGGAATCTGCTCTAATCCCCATATCCAGAAAATAATTATTAAATTAGATGTCTTTGGATGTGTGGAAATGGTGCAATAGTTAGATCAGTATCCCTGGTTAATAAGCAGCTCAGAAACTTGGAGTGTCAATAATTAAAATCAAGTTACATGCAACTGTTTGATACTGTTATGTAAAACTGAATGAAGATACCTGTTTGTAATGAAACGGATGGCAATATAGAATGTTTCTGGATAGGAATTCCATTTAATTGTTCATTAGTTACTAAAATAGAGCTGTTGTAAAGGGGGATACATGTTGGCACATTTAAGCAGTTAACTGCAAGCATAACCCTTAGGGCACAATCCTAACTTGGCCCAGGAGTGTTGTAAACGCATCGTAAAGCTTGTTTGCACTACTCTTGGAGTCAGGGAAGCCAGCACATGGACTCCAGGTCATATGAATATTTAGGTCTGTCAAGGCCATCGGATAATGACATTAGGCCGCTAAACAAATGCAAAAGCTGTTTTCCTTCCTGTTTTGGATTGTCCAAAGCTAAGTTGGTGCATCTCCACTGCAGGAAGATAAATATGCTCCTGATGCCGGCATCACACCTGTGTCTCTTGTGAGAGACTAGGCAAGTCAACTGTGAATTTCCAAATCCACTTGGATTTCTTCCAATCTGCCCAATTTCTGCTTGTTTAGAACATCTGAGGGGAAAAAATACACAATATTGTATTCAATTACACTGAGATTGATGGGACTTAGTATCTCACCAGCGCATAGCTTAAAGATAACATTTCAAAAAATTGCTTCTTGAAGAAGCAGGTATAGGAAAAGCCTGAATGTTAAATGAGCAAAAGGAACTAATCTAAAAGAGAAGCATAGATGAGCCATTAAGGATTGTAATGAGCAGCCGCGAAGCATCTTTGTAGAAGAATGCAAAAAAAATGAAAACCAAAGCAAACTCTCCTATGGAGTCAGAGGGAAAAGAGGAGTTGAAAAGAGTCATTGATAAGGTAATTGCATATATGTTTATTGAAAATGCTATAACAAAAGTTATGGGTCAAATATAGAGTGACACACAGTATTTAATTCAAGAGAATGCTCCTATGGTTAACTAAAAGTTTGGTGTGTGTCTCTGAATGAGGATTTTGGAGTGTATTGTTGGATTAAACAACAAGCTTTAGGAAATTTCCCAAAGAACTCCAGAAGACCTCAAATGTGAAATGCATCAACAGCTTACTTCATTTACTTCAATATTCCTGGCAATGATGCTGGAGATAATGAAACATGATATGAGCGTTCAATTCCATGATGGGGGGTGCTTGTTTACTTTGACATGGGGCTGTGTAGGGTACAAATAGCAGATATGGACAACTGGGGATGTTGTGGCCCAAGGGTGTCAAACTCATTTCATATAGCAGGTCAAAAAGCATTCATGGCACCTGCTGAGGGCCAGGAGTGACATCATTAAGCAGATGATGGCCAGAAATTGGTACCTCATTCTTGCATAGAAACTCATTGGCTGCAAATGACAGACGAGAAAATATGCAAATCTTGATCACAGTTTCAAGATATGGGAGAGCCCAACTATCATGTGGATTGCCCTTTCAGCAGCATCACTTCTGCTGCAGTATCACTTTGCAGCTCAGCAGCAGCACCCTGGCAGTCTCTCTCTCAGCCCTCTTGGTCTTTCCCTTCCCCTATGGCATTCCTTGCCTTCTGAGGCCTCCTCCCCTCTCTCCCTCCCCAAGCCTCAGCAGACAAGGCAATGCAAAAATGGTGGCACTGGGAGAGCCCAATTTTATCATGGGGACTGGATAAAGAGCTTCCAGGTGCTACATCTGCCCGCCGGCCTTTTGTTTGACACCCAGGTCCCAGCCTTTAAGAATTGACTAACTGGCTTTACAAGACCTCTTATAGCCCCTTACAAGAGGAAGTGCAGTAACAAAGCTAGTGGAGGTGACAGCATTCCAGCTGAATTACTCAAAATCTTAAAAGATGATGCTGTCAAAGTGCTGCACTCCATATGCCAGCAAATTTGGAAAACCCAGCAGTGGCCACAAGACTGAAAAGATCAGTTTACATTCCAATCCCAAAGAAGGACAATGCCAAAGATTGTTCAAACTACCGCACCATGGCACTCATTTCACATGCTAGCAAGGTGATGCTCAAAATCCTACAAGCTAGGCTTCAGCAATATGTGAATCGAGAACTACAAGATGAACAAGCTGGTTTCCGAAGAGGCAGAGGAACTAGAGATCAAATTGCCAACATTCGCTGGATCATGGAGAAAGCAAGAGAGTTTCAGAAAAACACCTACTTCTGCTTCATTGACTATGCCAAAGCCTTTGATTGTGTGGATCACAACAAACTGTGGCAAGTTCTTGAAGAGATGGGAGTACCAGACCACCTGATCTGTCTTCTGAGAAACCTATATGCGGGCCAGGAAGCAACAGTTAGAACTGGACATGGAACAACTGATTGGTTTCAAATTGGAAAAGGAGTACGACAAGGCTGTATACTGTCACCCTGTTTATTTAACTTATATGCAGAGTACATCATGAGAAAGGCTGGGCTGGATGATTCACAAGCTGGAATCAAGATTGCTGGGAGAAATATCAACAACCTCAGATATGCAGACGATACCACTCTAATGGCAGAAAGTGAGGAAGACCTAAAGAACCTTCTGCTGAGGGTGAAAGAGGAAAGTGCCAAAATTAACTTGAAGCTCAACATTAAAAAAAACTAAGATCATGGCAACCACGCCCATCACTTCCTGGCAAATAGAAGGGGAAGAAATGGAAGCAGTGACAGACTTTATTTTCCTGCGCTCCAAGATCACTGCAGATGGTGACTGCAGCCATGAAATTAAAAGACGTTTACTTCTTGGAAGGAAAGCTATGGCGAACCTAGATAACCTAATAAAAAGCCGAGACATCACCCTGCCAACAAAGGTTTGCATAGTCAAAGCTATGGTTTTACCAGTAGCAATGTATGGATGTGAGAGCTGGACCGTAAAGAAGGCAGAGCGCCGAAGAATAGATGCTTTTGAATTGTGGTGTTGGAGAAGACTCTTGCGAGTCCCCTGGACTGCAAGGAGATCCAATCAGTCAATCCTACAGGAAGTCATGCCTGATTGCTCCCTGGAAGGACAAATACTGAAGCTCAAGCTCAAATACTTTGGCCACCTCATGAGAGGAGAGGACTCTTTAGAAAAGACCCTCATGCTGGGAAAGATGGAAGGCAAAAGGAGAAGGGAGCGGCAGAGGATGAGATGGTTAGATAGTGTCACCGAAGCGATAAACATGAAATTGGGCGAACTCCAGAAGCTAGTGGAGGTCAGGGAGGCCTGGCGTGCTGTGGTCCATGGGGTCGTGAAGAACACGACTTAGCGACTGAACAACAACAACAAGAGGAAGTGCAGTACTTCTGCTAAATAGCATCTACATCTACAGCCTGCTTGACGATCATAGAGTGCTTTTTCTTTCTAGCAAAAATTCTGGGAGCTGAGGAACCAGATTTTTTTTCTGGCTTCTAGTATCACTAAAATGATAAAAATAATGGATGAGCTTGAAATAAGCAAATACGAACAAGCCCTTAATAGAAAGCTATTTCTCCACCAGGTAAATCTTTCTTCAGGACAGAAATTCTCAATTAAGACATTGGCTTGCTTTAAAAAGGAAAACCAATTCTAACCTCAGTTTCTCCCACCAGCACCCCTGTGTTGTGACTTTCAGTTCAGAATTTTGGGTGCCTATATTGGATTTGTTTTTTAAACATTATTTTTAAGGCTCTACTTTAAGACCCAGTTTTATCCTCAAGATGCACGGGTGTATCTCCACAGAGGTTGGCGCATTGGCAAGTGCCACCAGTGTGGAAGCCCACCCAGCACAGATCCCAGCGCAACATTGGAAAAATGCTGCACCAGGGTAGCTTGGATTGAGTCACAAATAGGCCCATGTGCTATGGCCACCAGCCAGGTGTGCCTGTTTGTGGGGTTGCAAAGTATTAAAATGCCAAAATGGGTGGTCTTTGCCTACACCTTCTGTGGCTGAGTGGATAGAAAGAAGCTTCGTGGAGTGGCTAACATGGTTCTAGCCACTCCATGGCTAGAGTGGCTAACATGGTTCTGCTTTTATCCCTGGCATGGGCTAAAAGTTTCTGGCCAGTCATGCAAAAGGTGCACATCTTCCTGGCCAATCTTTCAGATGGACTCAAATCTATCTTGTCTGGCTCCCAGCATTCACCTTTGTGCAGTGATCCAGCATCCAGCTTTGCTTGAGTACTGTTAAGGTTCCCCTTGTAACTCAATCCTACTCCCTTCTGCGCTGAAAGGTTTCCTTCCAGGTGACAAATGCCTCCACAGTAACTTGAATTCTTGCCATGTTGGGGGTCTTGTGCATTGTGACTCATATGGCTACCTTCTTCCATGGAAAGCTAGCCTACCTGTGTTCTGCTGTTCTCAAAGCTCCATTCTTTGACAATATGCGTTGATATGGTGGGATAAGGGGACCTCAGCTTATCCCACTGCTTTTTGCATTTGCTGCTGATACCACTGTAATTCCTGCAGCAAGTCAGTAGGGGTGCTGCTTTCTTGTGTTGTGTTTTGTGGTTGCCTTTATGTGCACACCATGGTTTGCTATCTGATGCACGTTACATTACACGCATAATCAATATTTTTGTTCCCTTAATTTTTAAAGTTTTTCTCTGCTTTTAGAACCCCAGGATGGTATTCAGCCATGGTTCATTAGCAAACCAAGGTCGGTGACAGCCACGCCTGGTCAGAACATCCTTATTTCCTGTGCTATTGCTGGAGATCCCTTCCCTGCAGTTCACTGGTTGAAAGATGGGCAGGAAGTGACACCAGAAGCAGGCTATGAGTTCCTCCAGAATGATGACATCTTCACTTTGATCATAAGGAATGTGCAGTCCCGTCATGCTGGGCAGTACGAAATACAGCTCAAGTATGTCAATCACAAAAATAGATGCGATGCTAACTGCTTATCACTGAATTGGTCTAAATGAGATCTATAAAAGATTTTCCTGCTATCATAATCAGTCAGTTGTTGGCCTGTTTTCATGTCCAGCATGCTCCTCCACCTTATATGTTGGCTGTGGTTCTTCACTTGTGTACAAGATCAGTTCACACAATTGACTTGTGTATGGATGATATTAATATATGACGCAACCGCTGATGTTTTGCTCAGGCTCACTCTATTGCTGTCCATTTCTTTCATGGGTCTTATCTTTGAGTCCTTGCTTTTATTGATCTTTTAAGGCCTAAAGTCAGCGATGGGATCTACAAATGAACAAGGGGAACGGGCGGGATGTGGGTGAGACTTCCACTTGAGTGGCAACCCGTCCGTAGCGTTCCGCGGCTGCCCTGGCCTCGGGGGGGCTCCTGCTCACCGCGGGGGACAGGTGAGGGTCGCGCCGGGTGCCTGGGCGAGCAGCGGTGGGGCGCGCTAACCAGGGGCAGCCCCCCCGAGGCCAGGACAGCTGCGAAACCCTACGGACGGGCAGCCAATCACGCGGAAGCCCCGCGTAAGTCCCGCCCAGCGTTCCCCTTGTTCATTTGTAGATCCCATCGCTGCCTAAAGTACACATTTCATTGAGTTCCTTTTAAAAAAAATCAGACTCGAATATGCTACAGGACAGAGCAGAGGAAATATGATTGGGAGAGAAGCTTGTTTTCTCACCCCAGTAACTTTTCAGGTCTCAAAATGATTTTTCAATCCCTGATTAGAGAGCCACACAGAAGCCATGGGGTCACTGTCTTACCCACAGCAGATGAACATGCTTTGTGGGGAATGACTTATATTGTGAAAAAGGACTGGAAGAAAAAATGGTAATCAGCCTGTGCATGACTATTTTTCTTTAATGCCCTGGCTTCTGTGTTAGTTTAAAAAATGGGAGCAAGTTTAGCATGGTGTCAGTGTGAATTTTATGGGAATACAAAGGCGTAATCCTAACTAACTTTCCTGGGCCAGGGTAAGGGCAATGAAGCTCCAAGGTAAGGAAACAAAAACTCCCTTACAGATGTGCCCTGATATCCACTGATTTGGTATCCATGGTTTCAGTTATGCACGGATACCATTGATACTGGGGCTCCTATTAAAAATAGGGGAACATTAAACAAATCTTCTTTTTTAACCTTGTTGCAGCAAAATAACTGCTGTTCCTCTATCTTTAAAAAGGTGTCCCCAATATCCATGGGTTGGGTCCAGAACAGAACCCCAGTGGATACCAGGGCATGCCTATACCTTGAGGAGGCGGCCTTGACTACTATTCCACTGCAAAATGCAGTACATGCCCAATTGGCATACCTATATCAGGGCTGGAAAGTTGGTTAGGATTGCAACCTAAGTGGCTTGACAGCCATTTGCCGTCTTTATTATGCACCACTGTTCAAAAAAGGAATTTACTTTTTGACAATGTACTGAAATGTACTTGAGAAAAGAGTCCCTCATTCCAAATTCTGTTGTACTATTGTATTCTATTTCATTGTTCTCTCATTCAAAGATGCCCTTACTTTGGTACTTTGAAATAGCCTAGAATTGAAATAGCCTAAATAGTTCTAGAATTGGTCATCTGTGGTCTTGTAGAATATTTATTTGTATGCAGATGTCCTCATTCCGTGCTTTGGACCTGAATCGTGATCTGTTCTTTTAAAAGACTCTTGAAAGACACTATCAACTGTAACCTTTTTTACTGGTTGAGAAATGCGTGTTTGGATCTTTGCTCCAGGCAGGGCTGATCAAATTTTATATTTGAATTCCCTGGTATGGTCTTAGGAAGCATAATTGTACAACTTTGTACTGATAATATCATTACATGCTATTTACTGCGCTTGGATGTATTGCCTTATTCGGTTAATATTTTTGTCTTTGTTTAAATTTAACTTTTAATTTAACTTGACTTTTTTTCCTGAGACGCTTTTAAACAAATAGTCTCATGTGCCACCTTTTAACATTTAGCTTGATTAGTGAATGACATAGAATGAGAGTTTCTTGGACCACCCAATCCTTTACATGTTTAATTGGAAATAGTTCTGATGTATTCAGTGGCCTTTATTCACAGATAAGTGTATACAATGTTGCAGCCTTGGATTTCTCCCTGTATCTTACTATGCCCAGTACTTTGGATTCAGATTTTGGTTTTTTTCCATATTAATGTTCAGTATGATCAGTGGTGTGATCCAGGCGGAATGGCCCGGTACACCGTTCCGCCAGTTCGGCGGACGGGCCCGGGCCGCACCGCCTCTCCGGAGGACGGGCGAGCTGCTGCTGTGCCCACCCTCCCTCCCTTGCGTCCCGAATCGCTCTGAAATGGAGCAATTCGGGCTCTGTGAGGCGCAGGGGGGCGTGGCAGCCCTCCGCCATAGGGGCGGAGGGCTGTCAATCATCCGGGCGTTCTGGTTCTTGGCGCGCCCGGATGACATCACTGAGTATGATATACTTCCAAATAGGACTGGGATTGTGGGGAAAGTAGATGGTCATGTTTGGGGCACTCGGAGCGAAAGTGGAACTATGATGCAGAAGTTGCATCTGAGGCTATTTTCCGTTTGAGCACATTGGCTGAGGCCTTAATCGGTACAAGTGACTAAAGCGATAATTGTGGGTCAACACAAGAAATAAGGCAATTGGCTTAATTCGTAAACTTCACCAGTGTTTTGGATAATGAAACACAGTTGTTGTTTTTTAAAAAAAATTGAGTGTGTGTAAATTGTTTGTATTAAATTCTGTTAGCTCAATGTTCATGCGACAGGATCTCTGTACAATAATTCTATAGTATGTTCCTCCCTGATGCTGGCAAAGCTAGCCCAAGTACTCTTCCTGTACTGAGGTAGGGCAAACTACTGCTACCTCCCTTGGCTTTTATGCATGCAGCTTTACTGCTGCTGCATCTTGTAGGCTAATTTAAGGAAAGTAGAAATGGGTGGGCAAAAGTGTTCTGACACACATCACAGGGACACAGTAGGCAGAAGTGGCATTGAGCTTGGCCACGTCATGGATGGTGCAAGGCCCATGAGCTGATCCTGAACCTTCAGTAACATTGGGCAGGGGATGTCATGCGGACCTAGTTCAGGGTTTTGCCCCAGGGCCCCCAACAACCCGGTGCCAGCACTGACTCTTTAGATACCATTTTCCCCCCACACAGGGCAACCTTCCTCTTTTTGTTTATTAGCTTACTAGCTTTTATGTACCTGGCTTCACCCAGGTGTTTATATGTCCCATCCCTGACCCCCCCCCAGTGGTTTTTGGCCACCCACGGGCGTGTTTTTTTTGTAAAAAATTACCCAGTGGTGACCGGGTGTTTATTTCTCCCATCCGTGCCCCCCCATGTTTCTTCCTAGGGTTTATTGCCAGTGTTTGTTGGGTAACCCTGGAAAGTACGGATTAGACGTTTTGTATGTATCCGGCGTTTCCCGGGTGTTTATTTGTCCCATCCTTGCCCCCCCAGTGTTTGTTGCCTGGCTGTGCAAACCCACCCTTGGAAGGGTTTTTTGTTGTTTTAAATTTACCCGGCGTTGCCAGGATGGTTATGTGTGCTATCCCTGATCTCCCAGTGTTATTTGTAGATCTTATTGGTTATTCAACATTGTCACGCGGGAGTCCTTTCCCCCCATCTCACCAGACTCACCAGCCATACAGATGGCCCTGTATAGGTTTCCCTGCGGGAAACCTATTTGCTGCTGTTTGTCTTCAACTGTAAAGAGTTCAGTTGCTGCCTGAAGATTCCGCATGTCATTTGCATGTACTCTGCATCTCATCATGACATCATCAGAGCATCAGAATGCAGTGCCTCAGCCCATAGCCACCCATACAGAACCACAAATTTGCTTTTACCCCCGCCCATGGGGGCGCGAGCCATTCCAAACCCGCGCAGCGACGGTCTCGGGGGGCCAAGGCACCCGCGTGCCGAGTTTGGTGCGGGTCGGTCCAGGTGTGGCGGAACCTATGTGGGGCATACACACACACACACATACATACACACGTACGCTCTTCTTTATATATATACTAGCTTTTATGTACCCGGCCTCGCCCGGGTGTTTATATGTGCCATCCCCGACCCCCCCCCCCCGCCACTCACCAGGCATACAGATGGCCCTGTATTGGTTTGCCTGCAGGAAACCTATATGCGCCCGGGTGTTCATATGTCCCATCACTGACCCCCCACACTCACCAGGCATACAGATGGCCCGTTTATATGTCCCATCCCTGCCCCCCCCCCACTCACATGTGTGCCCGGGTGTTTATATGTCCCATCCCTGACCCCCCCACTCACATGTGTGCCCGGGTGTTTATATGTCCCATCCCTGCTGCTGTACTGTTTCTGTTGCTCTAGATGTAGCAGCTCTGTGACGTAGCGTTGCAAGTCGTGTTTTTTTTTCCTCAGGTGTTTCCTGTGTACGCTGTTGTTTCATCTTTGTAGCCTTTGGTTGCACCTGCCCAATTGCCTTACATTACACAGTGAAAGTAAACTGTCAGAGAGAGAGCAACAGCCACAGCACCTTGTGCCAACTGTCCACTGCCAAGCAGGGACCGCCCACATGTCCACAGAACACATTTCCCTGGCCCTGTATCGGTTTGCCTGCGAGAAACCTATTTGCTGCTGTTTGTCTTCAACTGTAAAGAGTTCAGTTGCTGCCTGAAGATTCCGCATGTCATTTGCATGTCATTTGCATCTCATCAGGACATCATCAGAGCCTCGGAATGCTGCGGCTCAGCCCATAGCCACCCATAGTGAACCACAAATCCGCTTTTACCGGCGCCCATGGGGGCGCAATCCGTTCCAAAACCATGCAGCGACGGTCTCGGGGGGCCAAGGCACCCGCGTGCCGAGTTTGGCGCAAATCGGTCCAGGCGTTGCGGAGCCTATGTGGAACACACATACATACATACACACATACGCTCTTCTTTATATATATAGATATAGATTAATAAGAAGCAGCAGTAATAGGGGCTTGCAGGAGAATGACCAAGGCATCAATCTGCCTCCCAAGGAAACCACTTCATCATTCTGCCATCAGTCTATGTTATGGCTTATCCCAAACACTGCAGTGGGCCAAATTAGGCATGACTTTATCAGCAGTCCTGCTGTGTGTTCCTTTTGTTTTGCTTTGGTTTCTCCACCCCTGCAAATAGCAGGCTTCAACTTTGTGTGTCCCTGCTGTACTTCCAGTCTAAACTGAGGGGACCTACATGTGCTATTTGCCCTTGGGGGAGGGAGGCTCCCATTACTGTAATCACTGTCCAAGAATCCAAAAATTTGGAAAGCCATTTATTAAGGCTGCCATGTTTAGACAATTCATCAACCAGGTTAATTTTTTAAAGCATTCCTAGTTAATTGGGCAACAGTTAAAACATTTTTAATAGAATACAGATGGCTGGTACATTCTTAAGAGGCCGCACCCATTTCTTCTAGTTTGGGGTCGGCAAGGATTGTTGAGTTGCTTCATTGTGGGTCAGTTTAGTACTCTTGATGAAAAAGATCATCGGATGATTGTCAGAAGCTCAAGAGAAGGCAGGGTCTGACCCTGATGCATGCTGTGGTTGAAGACCACTTGAAATCCATATTTAACTCAAAGTGATCTCTTGAGATGGAAAGCGGGGGTATAAATAGAACAAATTAAATAAGAGATTGGAGGCTATTCATTATACCAGTAGTGCTAAGTGGGCTGCAATATGACCAATAGTTGTCTGAGCTGTAAAGCCCTGGCTCTTCAGCTACCTTGCAGTGGTCTTCAATCTTTTCTGTGCCATGACCCCAATCAAGTATGAAACTGGGGAGCCACCTCTGAGCCTGCCCTCTTCTAGGGACCCTATCTGTCCTCCCTGCCCCTGTCAGCCACTCCCCACTCCTGTTATGCTCTCCCATTATTAGAGAGCAGAAAAAGATACCATAACTAGTGAAAGCTATCTTAGCCCAGTTGCTAAGAACCTGAGCAGGACTGGGATACCTGGTGCCTGAAGTGGTACACCAGATGCCTCCTACTTTCCCTGGTGGTGCTAATCTAATAGTCTTCAACCTTTTTCATTCCTGTTAGTTGCTACCACCCTACAACTGAGGCATCAGAATCCCATGGGGGTCTGACCCCCAAAGTTGAAAAATACCTGCTTTATGGCGTTTAAGTTCTACCGTGGAAGTTTGGAAGGCAAACATAGTCAAGCAACCCAGAGCATACCTGCTCTCTGTGGTACACCATGTCAACATGATGGTTTCCATCTGTTGCTTTGGCTTGGTATGGAAGGCTAGGTACAGGAGACAGAAACCTGATATTACTTTCAGGTTTCATTGAATCCTGCATCTCGGTACTGATGATGATGCTGAATCACAACAATTTGAAAACAGAATGAGACTCTCACTAAAAAAAAAAAAAAAAAAATACCTTCAGCACTTTCTCATGGTCCTATTTCTATTCCCAATGTCCTGAGAATGTTGCCAGAGAGATAAATCTTTGAAAATAATTTTTAAAACCTTCTGATTTAGTCATGGGGTTGGGCTTAGACTGGGAAACCTTTACAAATTCACCGTCTGATAAAATATGTCTTTCCTCTTTAATGTTGGCAGAGGGTCAGCCCATCTTTTTAATGTGAAGAACTCCTGAGGATATGTGGTAGCAATGTTTATACAATTGCCTGAAGCCATGAAATCTAGCACACTGTCTCTTATTCTCTTTCTTGTTTTGTATTTTGGCATCTCTCAGTGGGGGGGGGGGAGATAAACCATTTTGAAGATGTATCTGCTGTGAAGGATTACATGGTGTTGGGGAGTGGGAAGAGGGAGAAAGTATTTTAATGACTTCTTTAATGGGAGTCATTTCCAAAAAGGCATCTCTGGCATTCCTCTGCAAAAGGAAGAATACGTGCTTAGCACCATATATGGTGACACTTTTATGGTTGTTGTTTTTTTAAAATATAAACATGTACAGGCTGCAGCAGTCCATGAGGATTGATTGTGATGCTTGGCGAAGGAGGGAAAATAAGGGGGTAGTTTAGGGGAGAGGGACCCTGTTTTTAATATCTTAATGTTAGGAAAGTTTAAGACTTGGGTTTGTATAAACAAATACTGGTGGGAAGGCTGGAGAGATTTTTAAACATTGCAAAACAGCTCTTTTCCCCTGCTTGGATTTTCAAATATCTTTTATTTGTTTTCCTTCAGGTTTTTTGTTTTGAAGTTTTTCTTCTCCCTTTTCTTCTTTTCTTCAAAAAGTTTTTTGGACATTTCTTAGCACATACAAGTATTCCTTTTCAAAGTCAACTACACAAGAAGGGGAAGAAAAGCTTTGAGGTGGGGAGTATTTTTCCTCTGTAGCCAATGATAACTGAAGAAGCCTTCTACTGGGACAATGTACTGGGTGAGGGAAAATTTAGGATACTTGAAGTTGATCTGTATTGTATGCTGTTAGGTCCGAGTGAGGAAGAGAGAATCTACTTACTCTGTTCTGATTTTGTTTAACCTTCTCAGGAACCAAGTTGGGAAATGCAGCTGTCAGGTGTCTTTGATGCTGAGGGAAAATTTGGTTTCCAGAGGAGAAATACACAGAGAGTAAGTACTGTTCCCAGGGATTTACATGGGTGGGTTTTATTTTTTGCTCAGCTAGTTCTCTTCCCTTCTAGACTGAGGTTGGCTGCTGTTCAACCTAATCCCCAAATGTGACCCAACAAATAGTTTTCATCCTTCAGCTAAAGCAAACTGTACCAAGCCAGGGTAGAAAACAGAGCACATTTTCTTTGTTTGCACCCTTATATGGTTCCTGAAGTCATCACTGATGCAATAACTAATGGAGCAAGTTCCTCCAATCAACCTTGCCTTCTGTAAACATATTTTGTCCTGGCTCTTCCCAGATATTTTAAACCAGCTCTTTGCTTGCTCTCTTTCTCTTTTCCCTCCCCCCCTTCCCCACACCCAATCTTTTTCTGCTTGTAGTGAGAGGCAGGCAGAACGAAGAGATGCTGATGATCATAGTACGCTAACATTCAGAAGTCTTGGTGGCTTCCGAAAAAACACTGGTGAAGCCCAGCAAGTTGAGGAAGAGCAAGAAGACGTACGAGGAGTACTCAAAAGACGAGTGGAAACTCGAGAGAGCACAGAGGAGAAACTCAGGCAACAGGAGGCTGAGCAGATCGACTTCCGTGATATTTTGGCAAAGAAAGTCAACACCAGAAGCATTTCCGAGGAGGAGCTGAAGGAAATTCCAGCCGAACAAATGGACTTCCGTGCTAACCTGCAGCGGCAGGTCAAGCCTAAGACCTTGTCAGAAGAGGAGAGGAAAGTCCATGCTCCTCAGCAAGTTGACTTCCGTGCAGTGTTGGCTAAGAAGGGCACTCCGAAACCAGCTGTGCCAGAGAAGACACCTGCCCCTAAGGCAGCTACCCCAGATTTTAGATCTGTGCTTGGTGCAAAGAAAAAGCCACCAACTGAAAATGGGGACCCTGGTGCCCAAGCCCAGAATGCCAAACCCAATTCAGAAGTGCAGAAACCCATCATCAACTCCAAAGCACTGGATTCCAAGATGTCACCAGCTTCCAAGGCACCAGACACAAAGAACATCAGCTCCAAAGCTCTAGATTCCAATACCACTTCTGAAGCCAAGAATGCTGGTACCAGCTCTAAAATGCAGAATGCCAGCACCAACTCTGAAAAGCCGGCTGCCAAACCAGTGGAGAAAAAGGAAAACAATGGCATCAATTGTGAAGGGGGTTGCCCACCAATAGTAGATGGAGGAATAATCGAAGAGCAAGTACAAGATAACAAAAAAGAGACTAAGGGAACTCTACCAACATTTACAGAAAAGCTACAGGATACCCATGTAGTAGAGGGTGAAAAATTAGTCTTGCGATGTCAAGTTTCCTCAGATCCACCTGCTGCTATCACCTGGACTCTGGATGGGAAAGTAATCAAATCATCAAAGTTCATTGTCCTCTCCCAAGAAGGTAAACTGATACAAACAGTAAGTCAGCCACATGGCTCACTGCTGTTATAGCACAGTTCTTGTTAACCTGTTACTTATATCGCTATGTCTTAGTGCTGTCCTCATAATTGATTCCAGATATGCCTGTTATTGCTGCTGCACAAGGAACAAAGAATATATTATTGAACACGTTTCTTGCAGATCAGATGCTAACAACTTGCAGGTGCATTGTTTAGTAAAGTTGAATGGTTTGAAGATAATGTTTTAAGTTTCATTTAAATGTTTATGAATTCTAAAAAAACCTGAAAAGTGAAAACTTAATTAGGAAGTTGCCTATGTCAATGGAATCCTATTGCTTTTTGTATTCCAGTAGAATGAATTTCTCAAATGTGAAAATGATAGGGTGGCTCTTTCAGAGTCTTCCAATACTGTGGTGACAAAGGAAACAGGAGTAGGTTTATAATGTTTAAAAATGTGCTTGAATTTCAGCCTTGAAAAGAATGCTTTGAGATCAGAGCCAATCAACTTAACTCTCAGTATGTATAAGTCGTATCTTTTAATTAATGCTGCTGATGGATGGTTCAATCTTGGTTGACGCATTAGCTCCTGATATATGTATCGGAATTCAGAACATTCTCTTCACGTGAGGCCATTTCAAGAGATCACTCCTCTTTTCACAGAACTTGCAGGGTCAGTGAGTTTAAAAGCTATTTAGTCCAGCTGTGTGCAATGTACCAAAGATGACCAAGAGCCTAGCCCTTATAAGAGTATATGTTGTGCTATACTCAGAGGAGATAATTTATTGCATAGTGTACCAGAGATGCCAGGAGCACACAGAACAGATTTATTACAAGAAATGCCTCGCTTAATCCTAGGTTCAACAGGGCTTAGTCTGAACCCCATTTTAATAGCATGTTTCAGCAGGAAACTGAGGCATACATTTAAAACAATAATAATAGTACTTCTGAAAGGTCTGTGGAGCCTTTTTGCCATCATAGGGCCTAGATTGGTCAGCGCAATGCCGGTTCTGAATTTTGGAGATCCTTCGGGCAAGATACTTTCAGAGTTGGTTTTCCTCCTTCCTCTTCACTGCGATTGCTGCTACTGTCTGCTTGCTTGACAAAAAACATGCTGGTGAATAAGCAGACAGATGTGGTTGCTACTCCTCATTCTAGCTGATATCACCACTTGCTTCCTTATCCCTGTTGGACCAGCGGGTATGTGGATAAGAGTGTGAAGAGGATTATGGTTCTCTGGCAGGAAACATACTTTCTCATTTCACTTGTATACTTGTGCTCCTCTTGGGTTAATGACACCTGAGGTAATGACACAGTTCTAAGAACATGCAGTCATAAACTCTTCCTTCCTCCACTTTCCCTATATGCATTATTACAGTGGTTCCCAAACTGTGGGTCAGGACCCTCCAGTGGGTCGCAAGCCAATTTCAGGTGGGTTGCAAAGTACCTAGAGCATCCATATTGAAAATATGGGAAGATGGGGTGCTGGAAAGGGGGAAGGCTGTGTGGTTGTTTTGCTTGTGTCAAGGTTTTATTCTTTCTGACTATCTTTGCAATAATAACGGAAAAAAACCAGCTTATTACTGCATGATCAGGAAAGCAGCAGGTTCTGGCTTCACATTGACTTTCGGCCATGCCATCACTTCCAGTGGGTCCTGCACAGATTGTCATTCTAAGAAGTGGGTCCCAGTGCTAAAAGGTTTGAGAACCACTGCATTATTACTTTGTGATGGTCACTGTGTATAATGGTGAGTAGTTATCTCTTAACATAGCAATGATATTTCTTAACCCCTATCTATAAAAACAACATTGACCAAAACATTGTTGTTCCAGTTCTGTTTTTGTGGGTTGTTAGACCCAGGTGTCTTTGAAGTAGTAAATCTGCTTCTGGGTCACTACTTCAGGCGTAAGTTTGGGAAGGGGGTCAGTTTACTGAATACTCCTGCATACAGCTAATTTCTTCCACAGCAGAAGACTAGTATACTTGGGGGGAAAGTGTCCTAGGACAGCTTTCTCCCTAAAATAGGTAGAGGGAATTTAGGTATGAAGGTGTATTTGGTTTAATGAGTCCCATCCCCTCAAAGGCTGATATGGTCCGGCTGAACATAGGCTTGCCTCAGTGAGAATTAGGTCTTTAGTTGGTTCTACACTGAAGTTGCATTGGCTTGAGAGGAATAATGCAACATGGAACAGATAAGCATCTTTAGTTGCTGCGCAGTCCAGTTATTTGCTCTTAATGGGTGAATGCTCATGCAATGGCCTCCATTTGTAGTTGTCTCATGGTGCTCCTGTTTTGAAATGAAGCCATAAAGCAGATCATGCAACTCAGTTGCACGTGGCATATGTGCCTGGGAATGAGCACCAGGTACTATAACAACAACATAGGCCAAAGTGCATTTTGCTGTCTTAAAAGTTAAAACTGGCTGTATTTGGGGTGCTGATTCCAAAAGTGGCACCAGTTTTGGCCTATCACTTTCCCTTTCAGAGATACAGCACAACCTTGTTGGTGAATGGCTTCCTTATGAGGAAACTGCTTGAATCATTAAGTAATGGGCCTGTGCCATATCTCTGAACTAGTCGTGATAGAGCAAGGTGCCATTTTTTGAATCAGTCCCTCAATTTTTATAAAGCCATCATAAATTTGGGGGGGGAATTCTGACCCTCCACACAGTGGATAGAACTTGCCACCA
>JAJKFI010014011.1:0-26897 GCA_029204185.1 Lerista edwardsae
TGGGTATCACTGCTGGTCAGCAGTGAGGTTTTCTGAGGAAGGGGGGGCAGGGAACTGGGTGGAGTGAATGCATCCTGGGAGAGGATCAGTTCTGCAAGGGGGTGAGGATGGCGGCAGAGTCTACTGCCTAATCCTGAATACTGAACCAGGCTGTGGAGGCTGATGTTGACCTCCTTGGTTCTGCGCACATTGCAGGTGCAGATGCGAGTAACCCATTAGGGCCATTGGAATTCTACACCAGGTACCACCTTACCTGGTGGTAAGGGAACCTGGTGGAGGTAACCTCAAGGAGACCTCCAACTGCTACCCTGGCCCCACAGGATACAGTGGTGGCCATTTTGGCACAGTTGTAACCCTGGGCCTGGGGGAAGCAAAGAATTGGGCTGTTAGGCTATAGCCTATCTCAGTGGTGTCACTAGAGTTCGTGTCACCCGGAGCGGGAGGTCAGCGCATCACCCCGCATGATGCGCATCACCCCTCTTCCGAAACCATACAGAATAAATTACAATACCATATGCACAGCCTAAATGCAGTGTTATTATTATGGTTGGTGTTACCCCCTCAAGTTTATTTATCTATTTATTTATTTATTTATTTATTTATTTATTTAACTATAGTAAAGGTCACCCAACAAATTAGTAACCAACAAAAAACCCGTGCCCAATTTGATGAAACTCACACAATAAAATAAATGTTCTAGTATTAGCCCTGATACATGGAAATGAGAACTGACTCATAATAATGATTTTTTTTAAAAAAAAATCATGATTTTTACATAAAAAGTTGTATTTTCAGTTTTTAGGCCATAACTTTTGATAGAATGAAGATATTACACTCTGGTTTTTTCATTGAATTCTGGGTGGAATTTCACATCCAATGGTATATAACATGATGCTATTCCATAAAACTGAGATTTTTTTAAAAATTGCAATTTTATATTAAAAGTTGTATTTTGGGTTTTAGTTTTTTGGCCATACCTTTTGATAGAATGAAGATATTACACTCCTGTTTTTTTATTGCATTCTGGGTGAAATTGCACATCCAAACAGTATATAGCATGATGGTATTATTCTGGAAAACCGCAATTTTTACATTAAAAGTTGTATTTTTTGTTTTTTGGCCATAACATTTGATAGAATGAAGATATTACACTTCTGTTTTTTTCATTGAATTCCGGGTGAAATTCCACTCCCACATGGTATATAGCATGATGGTATTATCTTTTAAAACCACGCTTTTAGCAATTTTGGTCCCTGGTAGTGTCCCCCCTCCCCAGTGCGGCCCAACCCCTGCCCCCTCACAATGCCACTGGCTTATCTTACTCACTGAAAACAAACACTTTATAAATGGCAGTTATATTGTATATCTATGAATTAAAAACTAAAGTTCAAATTGTGTAACCAATTTTTAGTGTATGCGTATAAACAAAATTGCATGCCAACCAGTATAGTGGTCAGGGCCGACTCCCGATTCCTTGGGGCCCTCAACCCTCCCTGTGGCCCCCCACTCACCCAGAAGAGCACTGTTTGTGCCGCTGGCAAAGCATGGCACATGGAAATAGTTGGTGGTAATATGGTAACATCACTGCCAACTGCTTCCAGGTGGCCCATTTTGGGCCATTCAGAGGCAGGGACAGGTGGGAGGGCCCAAGCTAAAGCTGCTCTGCTCGCTCCACTGACATATAGTCCATAGCAATCCTAGCTGCTGCAGCAGGCAATATTCTCACCCTGCTGGTGCAGGGACCCCTGAAGCGTGGGGCCCAATGTGACGACATTGGTCACTTTCACTTAAGGCTGGCCCTGACAGTTGTTATCGATTTTAAGTATCAAAAGGTGAACCTCCTTGCTGACAGTCTGAGTAGTATTACTGCATTCCATGGTATTGATTTAATACAGTGATTCTATATACTAAATTGAAACGGGCAGGTCTGCTAACAGCAGCTTGCCCTCAGCGCAACCTATGAGTTACTAAAGAGAGATAATGCTAACTGTTTTTGTTATTATTATTTATTATTATTATTTATTTAATTTATATCCCGCCTTTGTGCCCCAAGGCATCCAAGACGGCTTACAACAATAAAATACAATAAAATCACAATTTACAATTAAGAACAATAATTAAAACAACATTAAAAAAATTAAAAATTTAAAACAAACCCCATGGATCCTAAAATATAAAGAGTTTAAAAAACCAGCCAGCCAGCCAGCCAGCCAGCCTGCCAACAATTAAAAGCTTGTTGAAATAAAAAAGGTCTTCAGCCCCTGCCGAAATATTACCAAAGAGGGAGCAGTTCTCAGTTCTAAGGGGAGGGTGTTCCAAAGTCGGGGGGGGGGCCTCCACTGAGAAGGCCCTATTCCTGGCCGCCATCCCTCTCACCTCTCCTGGTGGCGGCACAGTTATGGTTAGTTTTACAACCCGCTCATGCTTTATTCAGTGTAACTGGAACAGCCTGGATTCACAATTTAAATATGCATTTTGTGCTGTAGTTAAGCACTGTAAAGATACAAGAAAAATGGTTATTTCTGGAACAGAATGGAGAAAGCAAAGCCTATATGTAAAAGTATGTATATAGTACAGAATTCCAGTTGTTATTAATGGAATGGATACAGTAGTTCAACTGGTTGAGGGCAGCACAAGCCTATATATGTTTACTCAGAAGTAAGTCCCATTTATTACGTGGAACTTACTCAGTGGTGGCATCTAAATGATTTAAGAACAGGAACTGTTGTGTAAAAAAAAACAACGAGCCAGTGAGAGTGCAGTGGGCAGAGTCAGCCCTAATTTTAACGACAGGAACTCTGTTCCTGGGCGTTCCTGCAAGATGACACCACTGAACTTACTCCCAAGTAACTGTGTTTAGGGTTGCAGCCAAAGATAGAACTGTATTTACCATGTAATCTAGAAGCTAGCATCCAAAGAATTAGTTATTTCAATGTTTCCGCAGGCTGGATGCAGCCTCTGGAAGAAATTTCTCTGGCCTCCATTACAATTGTGCTCTCCCAATGTGATAATGTTCTGTCATACCTTGAACTTATAAACAAGATTTAATTTGCACATTTTCTCTTCTAACTGCAGCTACCATTGCCGCTCTTCTGTCATTTGCGTCTATGTGAGAACAAAGTGCTTATTTCTGACCATCATTATATTTCTGGCTTAATTATGTCACTTCCTGCTTAATGATGTCACGTCTGGCCCTCAGCAGGCACCATGAATTCTATTCGGCCCACCTTATGAAAAAAGATTGACCCTCCTGGGTTGCTTAATTCAAATCTATGTATAAAATTAAGCACTCCTACTGTTTTTGGCCCATGTTGCCTTCTTAGCATTGACAGGTTATTTTGACAGCAGAAGTCATAAGCAAATCTGTGTGTCCTTGGCGTATCCACCTCCATTCCTCACATCATAGAGCCGTTCCTGCACAGTGAAGCTTATGTAGCATCTCCTTTCTGATTGGCTCCTGCTTGCCTCAGTTATCTACTTCCTTGTCCCTTTTCCTGAGGTCACTTACCTTTCCTTCAGAGTCCTCCTCAGTCCATTCAGTTGCAGAGGTACAATCCCTTCTGCTGTGCACCATTCTCTTTAGACTCCTTGCTTCTACATTCAGCATCTCCTAGCTTTCCCGAATCCGAGGATTTCCCCAATCTTCAGTCTACATCAGACTGAAGTGAAGTGTAATCCATCAAACTGACTACTTTCTCTACCAGAAAATAGACTGTGACCCATTTAGTTCCCTGAACAATTGAACATTCTATGACACTGCATCAGGTCAGCCAACTGGCATCAGAGACATCACAAACGCAATACAAAGTAGGTTTTATGATAGGTTAAAAAAAACCTATGAGATTTCTGAGCCAAAAGTTTCAGGAACGTTCATGTAGGCATATATGATTACACGTGAAGGCTATAGCAATTTGGAAAATGGAAATTCAGAGGTCAGAAAAAGTGCAATTTACATGGAAAATAATGCTGGTTTGAATTGCTTAACGATAAGCATAACACTAAGACTCTCCAGCAAAGACTTGAAGCGGCAAGAAATTGGTTTATTTTGCATCAAAACTCTAGGGCCAATGGGATGGTGGGAAAATGTCTTTTGAAGGCAGCAGGACAAAGAGAGAATCTGGACAGAATCTTAGATTAGTTAAGGTTCATTGAATGGCTTTGTTGAAAACTCAAGAAGAACATTTAAATAGAGAAGCACTGATAAAGGTGCAGGGCATCACCAATCTGTTTCCTTGGTGATGTTGTTCAAATAGAGGCTTAGAAAATAATTGAATACCATCCCTTATGGAACACCCCCCCCCATTGTTTGTTTGTTAGGCCTTCTCTGATTGGATAGAGGGAGGTAAAGTGGAGTAGGTATTACATATGCCAGTTAGCTTGAATAGCTACACTTCTTGTAAGAACATGAGAAGAGCCCTGCTGGATCAGACCAAAGGCCTATCTAGTCCGGCTTCCTTATCTCACAGCGGCCCACCAGGTGCCCCAGGGAGGCACGAGACAACAAGATGCTTCCATCCTGTTGCCACTCCCTTGCACCCGGTACTCTGAAGTAGCCCACCACCATTGTAAGGAGATTGCACAATCCATCATGGCCTATAGCCCACAATGGACTTTTCTTCCAGAAATTTGTCCAATCCCCTCTTAAAGGCATCTAGGCCAGATGTCATCACCACCTCCTGTGGCAAAGAGTTCCACAGATTAACTACCCACTGGGTAAAAAAGTATTTCCTTTTATCTGTTTTAACTCCCCCAACCCTCAGTTTTAGCGGATGTCTCCTGGTTCTAGTGTTTTGAGAGAGGGAAAAGAACATCCCTCTATCGACTCTATCCCTTCCGTGCATAATTTTGTATGTCTCAATCATGTCCCCCCTCAGGCGCCTTTTTTCTAGGCTGAAGAGCCCAAACGCTGCAGTCTTTCTTCATAATGGAGGTGCCCCAGCCCCCTAATCATTTTCGTCGCTCTCTTCTGCACCTTTTCCAGCTCCACTATGTAAAACCTAACTGAGTCACTTTTGACGATTTCCTTTTGGAGAGTTAAAACTGACCTGTCTAGCTGCACCCTAAGTTATAACATTTCTACCCCAACCTTCATATTTTAAAAGGTCCCATGGCAGAGTACATGAAATGTGAAGCAGGCTCAAGTCTGGCTTTTGTGTGTGTGTCCCTTTCCAACGTTTCTTCCAGCCAGAATAATTATAAACAGCCTTTGAAAGCTAGTGTGCTTTTGATGATTGTTGCTTTCTTTCTGGCATTGTTTTGCCCTTACCTGTATTCCAGAGATCTCAGAGCTGCATAGGTGATGCTCCCTGTGTTACCCACACAAGAAGTATTGAGAGAGGACCTATATTTATACAGTAAGCTTCATGGCTGGGAGGCGGGGGATTTAGACCTGGGTCTCCTTATTCAGTTCCTTACCAACTACCCTGTTGACCAAGGAACCTTACCAACTACCCTGTTGACCTTTACTTTTAAAATGAACAGGTATGATGGAAAGCTACGTCTGTTTTAATTAACATGAAAGTTTGTATGAAGCTGTTTCTAATTTTGTTTGGCTCATTTCATGGTATCTCTCATATCTGAGCTATTCAACAATTCAAATTTCACTTATAAACTTGGCCTTGAGGTCAGCTGACAAAAGAAAGGCTTAAGTATTTCTGAGGAATATGGGCAATGCAATCCAACCCCCCTCCCCGAAGCTGGCACAAATCCCTTATGCTGGCTCCCGAGTGTTGTGAACGTGCCGTAAAGCACATTCGCAGCTACCTAGAAGGAAGCTGAGCCAGCGCATGGATGTGCTCTGGCTCAGCTTTGCTGGAACTGCACCCAGAGCAGTTTGTGCCAGCCTGGGCAGGTCGGCACAGGGGGCTGGAGGGTGAGAGGAGAGGTGAGTGGAGGTGGTTTTAGGTGGGGGAAAGGCGGTCTGGGAGGCGGATCAGGCCTGTAGGGGATGGGATGGGCTTGGGTGACCTAGGCCAGATCCTAATCTCCATCCTTGTCCCGACCAGCATTATACAGGCCATTCAGATTTGCACCCAAAGATTGTACACAGAGATCCAAGCAGCCACATGGGTCTAGCTGATGCACAACACAGGGTAAGGAGAATAAAATCCCCTTAACTCCGAATTGTGCCCCAGCCTGCTCCTAACCTGCATTGGATACAATGCAGGCCTGCCTGCCAGATCCACCACAGGTTAGAACTGTGCCCTAAGGCCGTGCATTTTAATTTTGGATTTGCCAAAAAAAACATGTACCTTGTTTTCTAAAATGTTGTGCCCTGGAGCCTGAAATTAATGGAAGAAAATTAAAATTGGAAATTATTTATTCACTCAAGCTTGCTTCTGCTCTGTTTTCTGAACATTGTAAGTTGTGGTTAAAAACCAGCAAACGCAGTACCTCTATTTAATGTAAACTCATCAATAAAAAGCTCACAGTGTTAAAAAGCACTAGAGGTGCAGTATTTGGCCAGCACTCTGGATCTGGGAAGCTTTGAAACTGTATGAAGTTGCTGCCCTTCCTGCTCCTGCTGGGCAGCTGAGACTCCCCTTCCGTCATGTAATCAATAGGAAACTGCCAAGGGTAAAAAAGTGAGAGAAGCATTTGGTCTTGTGCCAATAATTGTCCTGCCTTTTAATTTTATAAGTAGCAGAACAAAAACCCTCTCAAGGTGAAGAGGTCAAGAAGCAGGTTCTTTCAAGTGTCCATCACCGCTTCTTCCTTGTTGATAGTTTCAATTAAGTTTCAGAGCAAGCCTCCAATCACTCTCTCTAGTATCTTCTGCATGCCAAGACGAGGCTTTCCTTCTGGTCAAGCAAGGCTAGTTTAAACCAGAGGAACTGGCTCTTAGGAGTATCAAACTGAAACATGGGCAAAATAACTCAGATGATGACTCCTGTAAATGTCTACTCAGAAGCCCCAGTTATTCTGTGTTCTTACTGCCAAGGACTGCAGCCTTATGTATGTGGGAAAATATGGAATTTTTTTTTCCAAGCAGAGCTCTTTTCATTGTGATAGGAAAAGAGAGAAGACATTCGGCTTTCTAACAATGTTTATTGTGACCAAGCGGAATGTAGGGCACAATCCTATTTTGCACTTAGGCTGGCGCTTGTCATTTGCACCGGCCTGGGACTGTTGCGAATGGGCTGTAAGGCATGTCTGCGCCACTCCAGGAGAAAGATGGGCAAGCGCAGGCAGTTGCACTGTCCCGCAGAGGCCAGATCCTGCCTCCACACTGCCCCAGGTAAGTGAGGAAGCACCAACCGAGTACAGACAGCATGGGGATTTAGAAGGGGGGAGGGCAGGGGAAGGCAGAGGACCGGTGGGCCCATGGGCGGGAAGGCCCTAGAGGAGGTAGAAATAAAACAGGATCCAGCACTTATGCTGGATCCTAACCCCCGATCCCAGCCTGGTCGGCCTTGTATGGGCCGCTCGTAGTTGCACCAGAGATTTTGCTGATACAGCTCGGAGTAGCCCTGCTGGGGCCTACCCTAGAATAAGGGGAAAATATCCCCTTACTCGTGGTGGCCACCAGCTGCCTCCTATACTGCACTGGATACAGCGCAGACCTGTTCCAGCACAGTGTAGGATTGGGCTGCCATTTATGTAGTTATAAGGATGTTAATATGCCACTTTTCAACAACAACAACAAAAGTTAACCCTATTCCAGATTGGGCTGTCAGGAGCAGGATGTTACAGCCGTGGAAGAGCCTTCTGCTGTTGTAAAATGGCTGCTGACAAAGTGCACAGTTCTCCATTGGTAGCCATTTTGAGAGTGCTGCCGCAAGAGGTGGCAGCACTTCATGGCCATTGTCTGACCTCACCATGCCCACTGAAGAAGGTAAGGCAGTGGCAGGGGTGGGCAGGGAAGAATGGACAGAGAGGGAGGAGGAATGGGGTGGGGAGGCTGCAGGAGGGAGTGGATCAGGTGGTGCTGGCAAGCGCCACATCCTATCTCCTTTTTGCAGCTTCCCTACCTGTTTCTTCTGCTCTGACTTGTGCCAGTCAGTCAGTCTGACTTTGTGCCAAAAAGCCAAAGCCCATCTGAGGCGACCCATAGAAGAGCAGGAAACGTATGGAGGGGCAAGGGGATTGCCTAAATTGCCTGCCTCCTTTTTGGCACAGTTGCACCAGAGAGGGGGAAAGGACAGGATTGGGCTTGCAGTGCTTTACATAGCAATACTATGTTAGAGCAATACTTGGAGGCTGCCATTGTTCCCCTGCCACCCCTCCCTTCTACTGCTGATGCTCAGAGGTAAATATTCTGCTGGCATCAGAGGATATATAGAGGCAGATTGCCTTGCTGCAAAAAAAAAAAATCCACAAGGAACTTGTTTGATTAAAAAGAAAATAGACATCTGTCTGCTGTGCTGCTCCTGCACAAGATCTTGGGAAGCATATGGCAGAAGTGAAAGGTTGAGGCGATGACGGTGACTTGAAAGGTCAGTTTGTTTCGAAATGTTAGCTAATGGAGAGTTTGCGTGTGTGCTGGATGAATTGTGTCCTATGACTTTTGTGAGGGGAGGTGAAGAGGCTAGTTGCGTAGGACGTTCATTAACTGTCTCTCGTTGAGTCAAGCATACGTTTCCCAGTGGCCCACTTTATTCTTTCAAACTGCTGGATGGTCTCCCTAATGCGTTCTTTTGTGTACTTAAGTTTTGTCTTCTTGCCCGACTTGGCACCAGCACCACAGCAGACAGCGGGAGGAGAGAATGAGTATATTTTTCATTTGAAGTGAAGCCACACCAGAAGATGTTATGTTTAGTCTCTGAGCCTGATCGGTGCAGTGGAGAACTTTCCTCCTATTAGCAAAACATTAGAGATCTGCACCACCGTGGAAGGGTTGAGAGGTCAAACAAATGTTCTCATCCCAGCATTTTTCATTCACTCAGATGGTGACGGCTGCCGGATTAGCTCTTGAATGAGTGGGGCTAAAAGGGATCATTCTTCAACCAGTTCCCCCGGCTCCCTGGGGGATGAAGGAGAGTTCTCTCTATGGGAGGCAGGTCAAAAAGCTGGACTGGCAAATACAGGCATGTCCTGGTATCCACTGGGGTTCCATTCCGGATCGCACCATGGATATCTGAAACTGTGGCTATTGAGGACACCTTTTAAAAGATAGGGGAACATCAGTGGTTTTGCTGCAACAAGGTAAAAAAGATAGATTTGTTTAATGTTCCCCTGTCTTTTTAATAGGCATACCAATATCCATGGTATCCGTGGATAACTGAAACCATGGATACAGAATCAGTGGATACTGGGGCACTCCTGTACCTTGTAACGGGATGCTAGTGTACAGGTAAATGGCAAGGAAGGCTAAAAAAAAGCATGGTGAAAATGTTCTCCTGAGACACGAACACCTCTGAAAGAATGTTTGATGCAAATGCCCATCTACGTGCTGCAATCTGGTCATAGCTTTATTAAGACCAGCCAAGATGACAAAAAGCTGTGAGCAGCAGGTTCTTGAGGTCTCCAGAACCCTTCATCAGACTGGATGGCAAAGCAAAAGGGAAAAACGTTTGTGCGAGGAAGGTGGGCCTGTTGACATAGCACAGATGCTGAAGTTTACAAAAGTCTTTAAATGGAAGGCAGAGAGAATTGCACGGATTTACAGCACCACCTTATCCAGGGCCAGCCTACACGATGCAGTGGAACCAAAATTGCCACATTCTGTGGGCAGGATGGGGCCCAGGCAGCAGTGGAGAGGCAAGTAATTTTCTACTTCCCTACTCTGGCACTTCCTGGGCCCCAATTGACCTACTTGGATCAGTGCCTTTCTCCCCCATAATATTCACATATCTCTCCGAGCTTACTGATGCCAACTTACTGGTAGACATTTTCCTATCACTTCTCCAATTTTGCCACGAACTCTTGGTGAATACTGCACTTAGCATTCGTATAATGCCAAGATGTATTATGCCCTGGAGTATTGCCAGGGAAGCAATAGCCTTGATTGGATCCCTGCTGGGTTTAGCTCTCACTGGATCACTGGTCTGCCTGGCTGACTGAGTTGGATGTTGGTGTTAATTTCAAATCAGCCTATTGAAGCTTGGGGGTTAGACTCCTAAAATGGGATGAAAGAAAACTTGACTGGAATTATAGCTACTGAAGGAATGACTATGTTGCAGAATGCCAGCCGACTTAGAACACAATCCTAAATTGCGTTGAAATGGTGAGGCCGGTGGGCCTGTGCCATATCCAGCACACCTTCGGTGCACTGGGGAGCTTCCCTGGGTAAAGGGCATGCTCGCACCCTTGCCTGAGGGGAGGCTCCAGCCTCCCCATGCGTTTTTTGGATCTGCGCCTGCTAAATAGCAGATGCAGAGCCGAGGAGGCCATGCAGCCCAAATCAGGGCCACAGGGCCTAGGGATGGAGCCTTGGATATGGCCTCCCGACCACATCCCAGCCCTGGCCCCCTCCCCGGGGGTTCCTCCCTCTTGCCCACCCTCCCTCCTCCCAGAACCGCCCTTGTGCCAGGTGAGTTTGGCTCAGCACCAGCGCTCTTGGGCCGACACAGTGTGCCGGTTGGCGCCCCCACATCGGCACTAGTGACGTTGCGCCCATGCTAGCATGTAGCGTCGCACAATGTCACTTCTTGAATTGTGCCCTTAGAAGAAGTGCCATTGCCATCCAGACTTGGCAGGGTTAATTACTAAACTGTCATTTTACACTCTGGCCAATGAAAGAAGAATGCTGCAGGATGCTGAATGTAAGGCGATTTCTTTCAGTGGGAGACATTGTTTGTTAGAACCTGTCTTAAATTTCTTTTGAACTCTGTATGACTATGTTGCAGAATGCCAGCCGACTTAGAACACAATCCTAAATTGCGTTGAAATGGTGAGGCCGGTGGGCCTGTGCCATATCCAGCACACCTTCCAGCACACAAATACTAGTGATTGATTGATTGATTGATATTTGAACTCAAGCACAGAATTTGCTTGTCTGTCTGTGTGCTTATCCCTTGTCCCATTTTTAGTCCCCATCAGCCTTTTCCTTTGTTTTTGATTTTACAAACCTGCCTAGCTCATCTAATGAGCCATTAATCTCCACGTGTCCAGCCTTATGCAGCCAAACACTATCCAGACAGGTTGCTGAACTTGAATGTATGGGGGGGGTTTTATGTGTGTGAAAAGGAAAGAAGCTTCTAGAACTTTGGTTGAGACTGCCCCCCCTCATTGCCCCTTGCCTAGGTAACTCAGTTCAGGAAGGCTGTCACCCGACACTCATACACACTCACACCTCCCATCAGCTGGGACAAAAGGCTAGTAACGTAGACACATTGTTCAAAGTTTGCTAACAGAGCTGAGTGGGAGAACATTCTTTCCTGACCATAAAGGCCAGCTCAGTGCCAGGGGTGGTATTGAAACAGTGAGATCAGCGGAAGGGCCTAATCATGGCCACTTCTTTTGCTCCACCATTGCTCAACCATTTCTGGAGTTACCATTTTCATGCTTTTTGGAATTATAGTTATTGAAGAAATCACTTGTCAAGAGTCCTGTTTTCATCATGCTGCAGTCCACTAAATTATCATCTTGAAGGGCTCCAGTGGCTAAGAATTTCATGCCTTCATTCCAAACAGCAAACCTCAATTGTTCTAATTACAGATAAGAGTGTAATGGTTGGGGATGTTTTTAATAATCTCAAATTGTTCTATATTTAGAGGTTTTGTTTTGCTTTTGGCTGGAAGACTGAATGATTATTACCTAAATGTGAGTTTGGGCTGAATTAAGTGACCATATTCTGAAAAAAAAACATCTTGTATGACCTGGACCGATTCCAGTGTTGTTTTTCCAACTTGTGTCTAAGGAAGTGGGGGGAATGGATGAAGATACAGTTTTCCTGGTGCCAAAATGGCCATAAACCATTTTCTGTTCTTTCAAACATTAAGAACTGAGGCGTAGTAACGGTGTATGTACACATTGCTTAGGATATCCTCCAAACATCAAGTAGACTGGGCAGCTCAACCAATTTATGTGGAACTAGCTATATTTAAATTGTTTATCCCCAGGATATAATCATCAATAGCCAGCTTTAATATTATTTCCTTCAACGTAATCCATTTTCTCCACCTCAAAACTGTGAACCCTAAGGCAGAAACATAGCAAATGTATGGGTGAATGAGTACTTTCTAAAGCACAGTTTTATTTATGTGTGTGTTTTATGCCTTTATTTTCAAAAAGAAAGCACAGGTTTGTTTACAAACATTTTTAAAAGCCCACTAAACTACTATTGCTGGAATCCTGAAAGGCTTATTTGGTTATTTAATCCATTGAACCCCTCCTTCCCCCCAATTATGTGGGTGCTCAAGGGAGCTAACAAAAAGACATATTCTAAACCTTTATTAAAACAATTCTTAAAAAATACATTCTTAAAACAACTTAATCAGGGCACATCAAAGCACAATGTAAGAGCAATAAAATGTGTCCAATTAAGAGCAGCAATAAAAGCCATCCTCAAAACCGAGGTGGACACATAAAAGCAGAGCAGCGATGCACAATAAAACCAAACATTAAAAAATCAATGGTAATAAAATGACCAAAGCAGCAGCAGTTAAGAACAACAAGTAGTAAAATGTTAAAGCAATCAGAATATGCAGCAACAAGGCCAGAGTTCAGTAGCCCACCCAAATCACAATAAAAACGCTAAATGGAACAAAACCGTTTTCAACCTCTGCCGGAAGACGTCGAGGTTGGCTGCAATCTTCAAGGCTTCAGTCTGAGCCGTTCTTAGACCATACAGGAAGGAGCTCCTAACTGTGGTGCTGCACCAGCTTCTCACTGCTGCCGCCCCCATCTCTGCCAAGTGCAGCTCACACAAAAGGGCCTCCTCAGAATAGCTGGTGGAATTAGGCTAGACTGGCAGAACTGCCTGGCCACTGCTGGCGCAGCGGTAGCCGAAAGGGAAGTTCATCCCTTTCCCCCCCAGGGAAAGCCCCGTCGCCTGCAATGGGGCTCCTCACCTCATTTTGCGCAAGGTAGGTAGGTAGATCTTTATTTGTATAACAGCATTGTCATTACAAAACAAAAACAGAACAACACAACACAGCAAGGCTACATAATATCCAAAACCACAAGAAAAGAATTTCAGACAAGTTGGGCTCTGATTTTCTGAGCATTCATCACAAATCTTGCCACGTTTATAGTGACATCTCCTGAGGTGTCTGCTAGGAGGAGGCATATCAAATGATCCTCCGATCTAGGTTGTATACAAGGGGACAAAAACTTTACTCTAATCACATCATACAATGGGCAGTGAAATAAAATATGCCTGAGATCTTCAACCTCGTTGTTACCGCAGATACATACTCTGTCAATGTAAGGTAAGTTGTTATATCTGCCTTCCAGTATCGCAGATTGTAGACATTGCAAACGCAATAATGTGAAGGCTCTGCGAAGAGGGAAATATGTAAGATGTGTGAAATAATTGCTTAACTCCCAAGTGGTTTTGTACAAATAAGGTGACGGGTTGGCCGATAAGTTCATCAGGTTACACAGATCTTGTCTTCTATTTAATAACAAAATTTTATCTTTAATCATAGATTTAATCTGGTTTGAAAAGAAAGAGGGCAATGAATTGAAATCAATTCCATATTCAACAAGTATGGGATTAACCAAAGAAAACCAAGATTTATCCAACTGTAAATTTAATTGTTCCTGCAGGCACAACTTTGGAAGATGGGAATTTGCCATGTACTTTAATTTATAACTATAGAAGGCTATTGCGACATGACAAAAAACCCTGATAAGGGTCAAGCCAAGTTCCGAACGGACTAGGACAGAAGAGGTGGTACGAGGGACACCGAGTAGCAAGCAGCCAAACAGATTTTGGGCAGTATCCAAAGGGGCAGAATTTCCATGCTCCTCACCTCAACGCTGGTTATTTTGCCAGCGGTGAATCGAGCAGCCCCGTGTTGGACTGCCCGAGTCACCACCGGGGATATGAACTCTGGGGATGAGATCTTCCACCGCTGGGTCCCAGCCCCTCGCAACCAGCTCCCCCTCCCCCACCCAGTTCCTCCCCCTCCCACGCCCCAAACGGGCTTACCGGCTGCCAGTGCTGCTGTAGCGCCGGCTGTCTGCCTGCTTGCATTGGTGCTCGGTGCGGAATGAGCGCCACCCCAGCACGAGCAGTAACATGTTGCAACACTTTTAGCTGGCAGTATATATGTACCGCCGATAATAGGGCCTTCAGGATTGGGGCCTAAATTGGATGTGGTGGGTTGCAGGAGTCACAATTTTCTGTAGTTTTCTCTGTGCCATTGGTTCATATATAATAGGGTTTTTTAAAAATTCCTACACATGCTATTTGGGACATCTGTCATCTGCTGGTGGTATAGTATATGGCATATGTTTCCTCCTCAACCCTGCCTGTATTCACCCCATTTGGGGTGCTCCAGCCATAGTTGCGCCAACATCCAAGATATATTGGTGCGGGAGTCTGAGGATCCATGAGTGGGGCTATGGTGATGGAACTGAAGCATATGCCATAGTCTACGCTGCTCAGAATGGCACTTCTGAAAGATTGGGATTGCACCCAAAGGACATGAAAATATTATAATCACGTGCAACCGCTTTCCAGAAACAGGCAACCCAGTCCAGAACTGCCAGCCTGGCCACCGTGAGCGCAGCAGTAGCCAAACGTGAGGCAGCTGCTGGAGTTTCCCCAGGAACATTCGTCCCCTTCCCCCAAGGAAAGCCCCATCACCTGCAATGGGGTTGCTTGGCTCACCGCTGGCTATTTTGCCAGTGGTGAATCAAGCAGCCCCATGTCAGGCTGCCTGAACCACCGCCAGGGATATGATCCTGTGGTGGAAGCCACCACCGGGTCCCACCCGTTCGCGGCCGGCTCCTCCCCTCCTCCGCCTGGTTTCTCCCCCTCCTCGCCTCCCCCTGTCCCAAACGGGCTTATCGGCTGCCAGAGCTCCAGCTGGCCACCTGCTTGCATTGGGGCTTGGCACTGAGTGAGGGCACAATCCTAAACTGAGTTAGGCCGGCATAGACTAAGCCAGCAAAGTTTGGCCAGCACAAGGGCCACTGTGAAGTACGTTTGGACCACTCTTGGAGTCAGAGGCCAGAACATAGATGTGAGCCATCCTTCCTGACTCCGAGAGTAGTCCGAACACACTTTATGGTGGCCCTTGTGCTGGCCAAACTTTGCTGGCTTAGCTTATGCTGGCCTAACTCCAGTTGCGTGATGAGTTTGCCCTAGCGCAAGTGATAACACGTCCCAAACATGTTTTGTGGCACGTTCGCAACACTTTTAGCAGGCAGTATGCACATACCGCTGGCAATAGGACCTTCAAGATTGTCGCGTTCATCGCAGGCCTGCCTTCGCCCCCTGAGGGGCTACCCCTCGTCGCTGGCTTACCCTATTGTAAGTGGCTCCTTTCCGTTGCTCTGAAAGAGGCTTGAACGCAGCAGGTTGGATGAGGCGATTTATGCAGGTCAGATGTTTTACACTCATGGGGTCTGGTTACATCACCAGCTCCCGTCACGGCTTACATGGAGTAGCATCTGGCCCCATGCCGCCCTTCGTCAAGACCCATCCTGGCCACCAAGGATGTCTCATTGGACTGGGTCTCACTTTGGGGGGTTGTTGGGGGACCATCCTTGACCCCCTAGAGGCCATTGCCCTTGGGAGGCAACCGGACTGGGGGAATCCTGGGAGGGGGGTCCTGGTTCAGGAAGTCTTCCTGGCCAGTTCCCACACCCCTTCAGGGCCAGGTAAAGGTAAGGCTTTGGCCTCGTCCAACCACCCTCCCTGTGCTGCAGCTACAGGGAGGGAAGCCTCTTCTCTCCTGTTTATGAGCCAGCCAGCTGCCCCAGCTGGCTCCATCCCTTCTGGGCCCCAGCCCTGAGCTCCACCCCTCTGGTGCTCCTGGGGTGGGGGGTGGGGGAGCAGGCCAGGCCTTTGCCTCAATAGCAGCCTTTTCCTCAGCACTGGCAGGACCAGGGCCTTTACTCCTAGGGTAAGGCCATCTGGCCTGTTGCTCCCTTGGGCCTCCCCAGTGACAGATGGCTGGTGCTTCTGACCCACCCCAGGTCTTGGGTGCCGCTCTCCACCCCCAACCTTCCCTTGTAACCCCACACTTGGTCCCCAAGCAGGGTGCTGTAGCCCCAGGCCCCGTAGGCGGGGCAGTGTCGCCCCATGACAGGCCCTAAATTGTATAAATGCCTGCCAAGAGAGAAGAGCTCTTACCAATCTTTAAAAAAAAGCATGCCAAGTTCTGATGACACTGCAAAGTTCTATTTCAAACTCTAGCAGATGTTTCCTCAAAAATGGATCACCTTTGGTACAGGGCATAAACCAAATATCTGGGGCAAGATTATATTGGAGCATCTGCTTTAATACATTTACATTTAATGCATAGTCAAGAATATCCACGGAATCCTTTTCAAGCAAAAGGAACATGTTTAAACACTATTTGTTCTATGCAGCTGCCGATCTACTGTTTTTATAATCCCAAGCATTCTGAAATGTGTTCTCAATTACCTTGTGCATATTTTAAAAGAATTAAATTTCCATCAAAGGTTTTGGCTAACTGTTTGATCTCGCTATGTCTAAAGATCCTGATCAGAATGTAGATAATTTTTTGACTTTGTGCATATTGTTCCATTCTAAAATATAAGCTTTTTGTCTGGATTGTGGTTTTTAGAAAAGGTTGCTTGGTCTTTTTCATCTAGTGACCTCTGACATTTCCAGTAGATGTGCAACAAAGGCTTATGTCTGAAACAACATGACTATGGTGTGTCTTGTGTGGGGTCTCTGAATGGTTTTTGTTCCTTGTAGTTCTGTAAGTTTAATAGCTCTGGAATACAAAAGCAAATATTGATTCAGCAGGTGAAGATTCTTAGACCACTTGAACATTCTTCAAAGAGATCTGTCTGCAAAATGAGCAGTAAGTTCTAGTCATGTTCGTGTGTGTCCTGATATGTCAGGAACCTGTTCGGTAGGCTACCTATGTGTTTAGTGCTAAGAATGGCAGCTTCAGGTCAATTATGAGACAGGTGCGCAAGGCTTCCTTTAAGACAGGATGACGTGTCAAGAAAACATGGCTATGATGACACAAAGTTTGAAACCAGTGTACAGCAGGGATGTGCTCCACTGAGTCTGACTTAAGTCATGAGTTGAGTTGTGAGTCAGCGAACCCGCCACTTGACTTGCAAGTCATAGCATACACCTGTCACGACTCTACGTGAGCAAAATTTTGAGACATGAGTCTGGGAATGCAATCCTAACTTGGAGTTAGGCTGGCATAGTTAGGCCAGCAAAGTTTGGCTAGCACAAGGGCCACCATAATATATGTTTGGAACACTCTCAGAGTCAGGGAGGATGGCACATCTCTGTGTGCTGGCCTCTCTGACTCTGAGAGTGGTCCAAACGCGCTTTACGGTGGCCTCTGTGCTGGCCAAACTTTGCTGGCCTAACTATGCCAGCCTAACTGGCATTAGGTTAGGATTACACCCTGAGACGTTTTGAGTCCAGACTCTTTTGGATTCAGTGGCCCCAAGTCTGGGTCAGTGATGTCCTCAACTCGAGTCAGCTCAAAAACCGGAAGTGCTTGTTAAACATCTCCAGGGGTTTTCTGAAGCCTTCAGGCGGCTCGGAGGCTTCTGGTTGAGCCAAATGTGGCTCAGCGTGGGTCTAGGGGACCCGCATTGAGACAAATCTGTATTCTCAAAGGTTTATGTTTAAGCATGTGCCAGTACTACTGTCTTTGGTAATCACAGTATTTTTCCACGTGCCCAGTGAAATTATAAATGCCAGTTGTCGTTCTTGGGTCAGCCAACTGTTCCTAACAGGAACAAGTATCGATGCTAGTATACAGTAGGCCCTCCTTATCTGCAGGCTTGCATCTGTTTATGCTGAGCCCATGGTGTAGAGGACCTCAGAGGGTAGGCTCCCCATGCCTCAGAACACTCCCACACATGACTGCAAGTTGCCAGCATGTGGAGTTGTTAGTCAGACTGCTGTTAATTTTAATGATCTCCCTTTTGTTCTTAATGTGATTTTTAATTTATTTATTTTTTTTCGGTAATTTGTAATTGCTTTCACTCTGTTTTTATATTGTAAGCCACTCAGAATGCCCGGGGAGATGGGAGCGGGTTGTAAATCTAGTGAATAAAATAAATACGTATATTACAGCCCAATCCTATGTGCAGTCTGAAATGGCAAGTGGTCCTGGATATACGAAGTTCATCTGGAGCTCCCAGCACTAGATGGTCAGTGGTCAGGGCAGGCTACGGGTAGGGAGGAAGTGGGCAGACTGGAGGGGTAACTGGGTGGGGGGGACCGACGTGGGGAGGAGATGGGTGAGTGTGGCTCCAGTGGCAATGGCACACTCCATAATTTATTCCCCTCCATTTTAAACCCTTACCCCCTTTACCCTTCTCAGACATACTCCATCAGAGGAAGTGACATTAGTCTGAGGAGAAATATAGGCGGCCCCAGGGCTTACATAGAAATAAGTAAAAATAATGTTTGTTTACCTCCCATTTGCCCTTGGGTTTCCACCATCACCACCATTGGATGCAGTGCATGCCTTTTTGGTACAGCGGCATCACTAGTGGTGGGAAATAGGATTATCTCCCACCTTAGTCTTAGTCTAAGACTAAGTCTTATTTTTGAATTCTTTAAACATTGTGTGTAACCTGGATGAATTTCACAACCTCTAACTTCTATGGGAATGTCCAAAGCTCTTTAAAAATCAGTGACCTAATACTCAATCTTGAATTGTTGTTTTGGGGGAATCTGCTTCATGTCACATTGCTTTTGTAATGCAAGTAGTCCAATAACTTTTTTTTTCTACACTGGAAATATTGTAGTCAGAAGGGAAAATTAAAGACAATTCTAAGTGCACCTTACGTTACCGATCACTTACTATCAGGAGATTCAGCAATCAGTTAAGAACTGGCTTATTCTAACAGTATATTTGATAAAATGTTAATATCTGCATGTTGGAATACAACGGCTTAATGAAATACTACTGCACTTGATAAAGCTGTTGTATTCCAACATGCAGATAATAACGTTTGGCAACAGGTATAAAAGTTGATCTGTTATTTGGGGCCCAATTCTATCCAACTTTCTGGCACCGATGCAGCAGCAATGCAGCCCCAAGGTTAGGGAACAAACATTCCATTACCTTGAGGAGGCCACCCTGTCCGTGGCCTTACTGCAGGATGCAGTGCAGACCCCATTGGCATGGATACATCAGCCCTGGAAAGTTGGATAGGATTGTGCCCTTTGGCACGATAAAACATTCTTGGAGTTTGTGTGTCACATTTGGATTCCTAGAAAATTGGGCATGGCGATACTCTTATGGGGCACTGCTCCTAATATGTTGAGCTCTAGAAGCTTTAGAAGACTCTCATATCACAAGTACTACTATCCCTTATCCGGACTGCTTGGGACGGGAAGGTGTCCAGATTTTGGATTTGTCTGGATTTCAGAATAATTGCAAAAATATGATGAGAAAGGCTTCCTCTTGCTCTCTTCACTGTTACCCATTTGGTTGTCTCCTTGCCTCTTTGACATTTTTCAACAATGTCTGTATAGGCACACACTACAGAGCAGAGATCAGAACTCATAGCCTATTCGTGGGAATGAGCACAGAACCGTCTTTCTACAGAAAGTTTTTTTTTGTTAAAGTCTTGGACAAAGATGTCTGAGTTTCAGAATGGTCTGGATTTTGGGTGTCAGCAGCATAAGTGATCATCTACCAGTGATGTTGTGTTTCTCTTATTCCAAAATCCAGTTGCCTTCTTGTTGTTGTTGTTGTTGTTCAGTCGCTAAGTCGTGTCCGACTCTTCGCGACCCCATGGACCACAGCACGCCAGGCCTCCCTGTCCTCCACTAGCTTCCTGAGTTCGCCCAATTTCATATTCATTGCTTCGGTGACACTATCTAACCATCTCATCCTCTGTCGCCCCCTTCTCCTTTTGCCTTCAATCTTTCCCAGCATGAGGGTCTTTTCTAAAGAGTCCTCTCTTCTCATCAGGTGGCCAAAGTATTGGAGCTTCAGCTTCAGGATTTGTCCTTCCAGGGAGCAATCAGGCTTGACTTCCTGGAGAATTGACCGATTGGATCTCTTTGCAGTCCAGGGGACTCTCAAGAGTCTTCTCCAACACCATAATTCAAAAGCATCGATTCTTCGACGCTCTGCCTTTCTTATGGTCCAGCTCTCACAGCCATACATGGCTACTGGGAAAACCATCGCTTTGACTATGCGAATCTTTGTTGGCAGGGTGATGTCTTGGCTTTTGATTAAGCTATCTAGGTTCACCATAGCTTTCTTCCCAAGAAGTAAACGTCTTTTAATTTCATGGCTGCAGTCACCATCTGCGGTGATCTTGGAGCCCAGGAAAATAAAGTCTGTCACTGCTTCCATTTCTTCCCCTCCTATTTGCCAGGAAGTGATGGGAGTGGTTGCCATGATCTTAGTCTTTTTAATGTTGAGCTTCAAGCCAATTTTGGCACTTTCCTCTTTCACCCTCATCAAAAGGTTCTTTAGGTCTTCCTCACTTTCTGCCAGTAGAGTGGTATCGTCTGCATATCTGAGGTTGTTGATGTTTCTCCCAGCAATCTTGATTCCAGCTTGTGAGTCATCCAGCCCTGCCTTCCTCATGATGTACTCTGCGTATAAGTTAAATAAGCAGGGTGACAATATACAGCCTTGTCGTACTCCTTTCCCAATTTTAAACCAGTCGGTTGTTCCATGTCCAGTTCTAACTGTTGCTTCCTGACCCGCATAAAGGTTTCTCAGAAGGCAGATCAGGTGGTCTGGAACTCCCATCTCTTCAAGAACTTGCCACAGTTTGTTGTGATCCACACAATCAAAGGCTTTAGCATAGTCAATGAAGCAGAGGTAGATGTTTTTCTGGAACTCTCTTGCTTTCTCCATGATCCAGCGAAGGTTGGCAATTTGATCTCTAGTTCCTCTGCCTCTTCGGAACCCAGCTTGTACATCTGGTAGTTCTCGATTCACATACTGCTGAAGCCGAGCTTGTAGGATTTTGAGCATGACCTTGCTAGCATGTGAAATGAGTGCAATGGTGCGGTAATTCGAGCAATCTTTGGCATTGCCCTTCTTTGGGATTGGAATGTAAACTGATCTTTTCCAGTCTTGTGGCCACTGTTGGGTTTTCCAAATTTGCTGGCATATGGAGAGCAGCACTTGGACAGCATCATCTTTTAAGATTTTGAGTAATTCCGCTGGAATGCTGTCACCTCCACTAGCTTTGTTGTTAGTGAGGCTTTCTAAAGCCCACTTGACTTCACTCTCCAGGATGTCAGGTTCGAGCTCAGTGACTGTACCACTGTGGTTATCAGGAACATTTAGATCCTGATATTGCCTTCTTACATATTAACAATTGTGCTGCTTATTAATCATGAAGGTAATCCCATTTTGCCTTTTATGGGTTCCACAGTCAGTTTTGTGACCTTTGAATGTAGCCTCTAAGGTAGCGTTTCCTGCTCGTTGGGCTCTTGCAGTGCTTAGGGTAGATGGAAATGGACATAAGGGATCCAATGCTATCCAATTTTTCAGTGCCGATGCAACTGTAATGCAGCCCTGAGCTAAGGGAACAAATGCTCCATTACCTTGAGGAGACCTCTGTGACTGCTCCCCACTGCAGGATATATCACATGCCCTGTGGACATGGCTGCATTGGCACTGGAAAGTTGAACAGGATTGGGTCCTAAATCATCCAAAATAATAGAGGCAGAGCCCAGTCCTCCTCAACTTTCCAGTGCTGATGTAGCCATGCTAATGGGGTATGTACTGCATCTTGCAGTCAGGGTGCAGTCAGGGAGATCTCCGCAAGGTTGGAGAACATGTAATCCCTTACCTTGAGGATGCATTGTGGCTACACTGGCACTGTAAAGTTAGCTAGGATTGGGCCTACAATCACTCCAAGTATTTCCTGGTTATTCAGGACTAGTTGTTTCCCTATAACATCGTGTGTGTATAAGTTCTTCTTTCATAATTTGAAGGATTCTTTCATATCTTCGAAGTAAGGACCTTGTGTGTAACTGAAGTTCTCCTGTAATTGTTACATATGTTCCTTTCTTTCTCAACAGCTATAGTGGAACTAGTGCAAAACAAGGAAAGTTCCTCTTCTTCTCAAATGTTTTAATTCAGTTTTGTTGGTTAAGCACTTTGGCCTTCAGCATGTGGAGGCAAAAAGGGACCAGGCCCAGTTCAAAACTTTTTAAAAAGTATTAATTTTCATCTTGAAGGATGATGTCATTGGAGGCACATTGCAAACCAGTAATATTGCTGGAGAAGTTAAGGTTCCAAGGAGAAAAAAAGCTGTGAATGTGTTACATAGTTCCAAGAACTTGATGTATTTTTTTCCAGTGTTCAAGATCATTAGCGCTCTACTGAGTTCCCTTGTAAATGGGGAGTTTGGAGTTCATGGGAAGTCAGCCACAATGCCAAATAACTGCAAGATGGATGTGTACCTTTTAATGGGGTTATTCTGTGCTCTTACATTTTGAATCCCAACTTCAAAATGCTTTCGAAAAGCCTCCTTCAATAGCCCTCACCCATGCCCCCATGGTGGGAGGGAGACCACCACACTGCCCCAAGCTTAGCAAGTGGGTGGCAGCAATAGCAGCTCCTTCCTCTCCTGCTCTCAGAAGGTGGAAAGAAGATGTGCTATGGCTGCTGAGGCCTCAGATGATGGGAAAAGAGGCACTGCATGATTTAGGGCACAATTCTAGCCTGGAGTTAGGCCAGTTTAGTTAGGCCAGCAAAGTTTCACCAGCACAAGGGACATCGTAAAGTATGTTTGGACCACTTTCAGAGTCAGCGAGGCCAGCATACAGACATATGCCATCCTCCCTGACTCCAAAAGTGGTCCAAACGTGCTTTACGGTGGCCCTTGTGACAGCCAAACTTTGCTGGCCTAACTAAGCTGGCCTAACTCCAGGTTAGAATTGTGCTCCAGGTTAGAGTGCTGAAGATGGTTTTTCTCTCTCAAACAGGCATGACTTGCACTGTTAAACTGGCTAGTCTGCTCTGTTGATAACATTCGCAGCATTAAATCGTTGAGCATTTGCAGGAACTTATTTTAATCCGGGAGGCTTCACAAACACTAAGGTTAGTTTCAGTCCTTGTATTGGTGGGGAGGGCGTGAATAGAGAGGGTCAAACAGCTCTCGGGTATGTGTGTACTAAGTTCAGGGCGAAATCCTGTCCTGGAGTTAGGTCGGCTCAGTCAGGCCAGCAAAGTTTGGCCGGCACAAGAGTTTGGACCACTCTCAGAGTCAGAGAGGCCAGCACACAGGCGTGCGCCATCCTTCCTGACTCAGAGCGTGGTCCAAATGCGCTTTATGGTGGCCCTTGTGTTGGCCAAGCTTTTCTGGCCTAACTGTGCCAGTTTAACTCCAGGTTAGGATTGCACCCTCAGTGTCATTTCTCCTTACAACAACCTGTTGGACAACTAAACTAAGCCAGAAGCAAAAGGTCAGTGGGTTTATATGCTATCCAGAGTGCAAGGGAGAGGCTGACCTGAAAAAGAGGCTAACCTGAAAAAGTTATTTATTTATTTATTTATTTATTTTAGGGAGAGCAAAAGTGGGTGCTGAAATAAGATGCACTTTGTCTGCATCTTACTTTTCTATCTTGTCAGTAGTAAATTCTTCATTGGTTTTAGTATTCCTGTCATAGGCCAATATTCTATCCACTGAGAATGCTATATCCCTCTTACGTTCCACACACACGTTACCCCAAAAGAGGCTTCACATCTTCTGTTCTTCATGTTCTGCCATAGAAGGTAGGTAGTGCGCTGACTTTCTGCTGCTTCACTGTGAAAAACTGTACTAAGGAAAAATGGATGACCCCCAAGGAGGCACATTAATAGGAACACTGTCTGCCTGACTAGGACTAGCAGTTGTAAATCTGCAACATGTTTTAAATCTTTATCTGAGCATTCATAGGCATAACACTTCGGCTTTTATAAAATGGAGACATTCTGGAACAGTCTATATTGGAACCTGTCTATTTTTATTATTGGTGAATAATACTTTTACTTACAAAATGGTTTTTAAAAGACAGGGAGCAATTTCTGTTTAGTTACATTTTTAAACTCACACTCACAAAAGCACTATCTTTGTGAGGATTTGGCATTCCTGACAAACATGTGGCCAAAATTATCTTTTGTCTGTTTCTCAAGAGCTTGTTTCTCTCTCTCTCTTTTAAAATTTATGCACAGTTTAGAAATGACCTGCCCTGAGTGCAGGCGAAAAGGTAACTTGAACAATATGGATTTTTCATGCATGTGGGCCTAACAGATGTGTTTCTCTTGGAGATATTTAGAGGATTTCTTGGCTTGTTCTGTTTTATTGCCTAATCAAGGCAGTTTGGCCTGGTGAATGGCAGGTTCCATCTTAACTATATCATGCAGAACTTTGTTGGCATCCTCACTTCTTGAATGTGTCATTAGCTTTTTTTTGTATTGTATTTTTTTGTATTTGTGTTGTATTTTGTATTGTAAAAAAGATTCATCAAAACAGTTCTTTTAGTTGGAGGCAAGCTATGCGGTACTCTTATATTCCAAAAGTGTCTCTTTGAGAGAACATAACAGTACGAATTACTTGCCCTGAGAGACATCCATTCACTCTGTTTCAGGACACATCCAAGCCACTCATATTCATACGATAAATCAAGGAGTTGAGCTGAACCAACACTCCAAAGTTCAGATTGGTTTTCTGACAAACCAGAATTGACCTTTAACCTACAATCTCTTGGCTACCTTGAACTTGAGCTGAAGTCAGGAACCAGAGTAGGTCCATTATAGTAGATTGGAGTAGGTCCATTATAGAAAATAATATATACATTTTGAACATCACCGTTAAGAATTTTCCGCATAGGCAAAATTTGATTGTATCTACTTAATGTGTCTTATTTAGCAAAACCTAGTCCAGCAGTTGCTTCATCCAGCAAGAGGAAGACCAAGTGTGGTGGTGGGCAGAGGTGGGGAGGCAAGAGGAATGAGTGGGAGGGCACATATGATTGTCACAGTTTGATTACAACAGGCAGTTGCTTCTGAGGATCACTTGTTCTGTATATGTGGAACATTCAGGAGTGACTGGAAGCGCAATCCTAACCTGGAATTAGGCCAGCACAGTTAGGCCAGCAAAGTTTGGCCGGCACAAGGGCCACCGTAAAACACATTTGGACCATTCTTAGAGTCAGGAAGGATGGCGCACGTCTGTGTGCTGGCCTCTCTGACACCAAGAGTGGTCCAAGCATACTTTATGTTGTCCCTTGCGCCAGCCAAATTTTGCTGTCCCAGCTGTGCCGGCCTAACTCCAGGTTAGGATTGCGTTTTGAATGGTCCAATTGTACCTAATGTGGATGTGGGGCAGAATGAGCTGTCAATTTTGATTTTGCCTCTTTCCAGTCAGGGGTGCTACCTGGCTGGAAAGAGGCAAGTTCCAAACAGTGATTAGATACTGTATGCAAATACTGTATGCCAGTGTTTCTCAAATTGTGGGTCGCAACCAGTGATGTCATTCAGGGGGAACGGACCAGAACGGGCGTTCCGGATCCTAACGGGCTCCGTGGCTGGTTCCGGGTTCCCAACAAGTGCCAATCAAAAGTGAGTTCCTGTTCCTAAATCATTTGAATGACACCACTGGTCGCAACCCACTTGATGGATTGCAGCCTGATGTCGGAGGGGTGGGGGTCGGGGAAAGCTGGCAGCTGCCATCTTGGCCACTGTTTCTCAATATCTGTCCCCCACCATACCATTTCACATAGTCCACCTATGAAAAGAACTACCAGAAGTAACTGGTGATGATGTCATTGCCAGTTACTTCCAGGTTGAGAGGTAAGATGCAATTTGACAAACACTGGTAAGAGACTCAGGGCGGATGGAATGCATTTTTGAGCATGCAAAAAGTGGACACTGGAGCTGCCCAGCTGAGATTCTACTGCTGCTTGTCGTGTTGCATTACTGGTCTTGCTGCTGGGCAGCAGGGGTCTGGGGGTCCCATGGGTGCCACTGGATACCACCACAAGTACCACCGGTGGTCCAAGCACCACTGGTTGAGAAATGCTCGTCTAGGCCGGTGTTTCCCAAACTGCGAGTTGAAACTCACCTGTGGGTTGTGACCTGATTGTTGGAGGATTGTGAAACTGAAACTGACAAGCTGATAGCCAACCAAGTAAAATGTGAAACTGAGTGGCATGTGTGAGTTTACTCATGAGTAGGCAATTGAGGCTCGGTCCATTTTGAGGGGCAGGCCAACAGGAATGCAATGCCACCAGAATAGTCCCAATCTAATAAACACATGCCCTCCCCCAAAAAAAATTTGAGAAGGAAGTCCCCCCTCCAAGCTGACAGGGAAACTGTATCGAGCCCTATGAAAATGGAAACAGAGCAGTACATGTGCATTTACTTTCAAGGAGGTGACGTGCCTTGGGGTCCTTCTGAGGGCAGAAGGTTTAGTCGAGAGGGTTAAAGCCGCAGTAATGCCCGAAGATAAGATCCAAAGGTCGCCAGTTTGAGACCACCTGAAGCTTCCGTGTGCGGAAGACCGCGAGAATGCGGCTGATAAGATTTGAGCTTCTCTCAGCTGCCTGTGAGAGGGGAGTATGCTGGGCAGCTGCTCTTTGGTGAGAGGAAAGAAATTTATCAACCGACAGGAATCGTGCAGCCAGAATGAAGGACTAAACGATGAAAGTGTTATCTGCATGTAGTTATTCTTGTAAGATTAGAACCTTGTTGTGATTTGTAAAAACCCTTGCGGTTTAAAAAATGCCTGCCTACGTAAACCACCTTGAATTAAAGTCAAGGAGCAATCTGATGACCAAGAAAGGCGGCATATAAATACCTATTATTATTATTATTATTATTATTATTATTATTATTATTATTATTATTATTATTATT
>JAJKFI010014013.1:0-13510 GCA_029204185.1 Lerista edwardsae
TTATTATTATTATTATTATTATTATTATTATTATTATTATTATTATTGCAGGCCTGGCGAAAGACAATTCAAGGCCATCAGAATGGCCCCAATACAATGAACATGGAGCACAACAAATCCTCCAGAAGGTGCCCGCGCAATAATAAAAAGGATAAAAACATAGGCATGTGCAGCCAGGTGAAACTTTTTAAAAAGTCTTATAAAGCTAGGTGGATCCTGATAGAGTGTCATTTTTAAAAGTGGTCCCTGTGCTAAACATTTGGGAACCACTGGTCTAGGCTATGGAAGGAGGTCCAGAAGGATATCTTTTTATGAGTGAAAATTATATTCCGGCACTTAAATTAACAGCACTTGCAGGAAAAAAATGGAAAAATTAAAATTGGCTCTGTAGTTGATTTGAAATGGAACAGGGGAGAGTTTGCAAACCTTTTGGTCATAACTTGATTCAGTGAAAAGGAATTACCTTCCAAAAAGTGTCTGATTTTCACGGATGTGGAAAATATTATGGCTGGTGCCTCACAGTAGAATCTCACAACACACGTCCTAATGTTGGATGACTAATCCTTGGCAAAGTTCTGATCCAAACACTATTTAAAGCCAATGGAGAATATTCCCATTGGCCTTTTCTTCTTTTAGCTGTCATTTTGGCAAGGCAACAGGTACCAGGTGAGCAAAGTAATGAGTAATTGTGCCTAATGTATATTGACATGGAGCAACACCCACCTGGTTATTATGAGCCTTTATTTATTTAACATAATGCTGCCAGCACTAGGAAAGAGGGTTAGACACTGGATACCCCATGATGTCCTATGGTGGATATGCTACATTGTATATTCTCCCTTTGTAAAGTCAGCATATAAATAAAATTGATATTCTAGCCCCCTTCACATTTCGCTATGGAGGTTGCCCTGTTGATTTTTACCTACCCACAGGGCATGTTGCTGAAAGGTTAGGTATATATTTTTGAACAGAATATATGATACTTGTAGTGACCATACACTCTTATGTTTATATCTACATATTTACTGATATGTTTAATAATAAATAGGAACTAATAATTTAATAATTAGTTATCTTATGTCAGAAAACAATAGGGGCGGGACATTTTACTGCAAATTGATATCAGCTGGTAGTTTGATATTTCATATTTTTTCTCTTTTGTTTATGATTATATACACCCATTTTATAATGTCAAATTCATTTTGCTATAATTAACACATATACCATAATGCTACAACACATGTATATATTTCATACGATGTAAGCACAAGCAGTTGCTTCATCCAGTTATTTAATTAATTGCAGCACAATCCTCTGCATGTCTTCTCAGAAGTAAGTTCCATTGTGTTCAATGAGGCTTATTCCCAGAAAAGTGTGTACAACTTATACTAGGATGTATTTTTTTAATCTCTTTTTTGGTATGCCTTCTAAATACTATTTACACTCAAAAACTGACAGAACTTCCTTCTATTACAAATGTCTTATATTTCTCAACTATGGTGTATGGGGTTGGTAAACGAACCTTTCACAATCAGATCCAAATTAACTATCATTGATTTTTTCCCCCTTACTTTCACAGGAGTTGGTCATCTTTGTGAAGAGGAAGTAGTTAATAATTACTTTATTCTATCAATGGCTTAGGGAATGGTCCTTGGAACAAATAAATCTCCTTGTTGATCTAAAAGTAGAATTTCTCAGACATAGCAAATCAAACAGTATTTATATACCACTTTTCATTATAAAGTTCACAAAGTGGTTTACATCATCATCATCATCATCATCATCATCATCATAAATGTTAAATGGCTCCCTGTCCCAAAAGGGCTCACAATTTAAAAAATGCAGAATACCACCAGCAATAGCCACTAGAAAAGAAGCTGTGCAGGGGTGAATAGGGACAATTACTCTCCCCCTGCTACTATAAGAGGAACACCACTTGGAAAAGTGCTTCTTGCCCAGTTAGCAGCAGAGAGTTAAAATTGGTTCAAGTGTTGAGTTTTGAGTCCACAGTGAAGATTAAGGGCACAATTCAAGGGTCAACACAATCTGTTTATGTTGGCCCTGCAGTGTCCTGAAAATGCCGTAAAGCACTTCTGCACCGGCACTCATGGTGTATGGTCGACATAGGCAACTGAGTTGCCCCAAAAGCACCAAAGACAGCCCCAGGTAAGCAGCACATGTGCTGGCTGAGTTTAGCCAGCGCACTGGCTTCTCTGGGCGGAGGTTGGGGGAAGAAGGGAAGGGCAGAACAGGATGGGGGAGGGGAAGGGAGAATGGAGGGAGGGCGTTCCGGTGGGCAGAGCATGAGGCCACATCCAAAGCCCTGGCCCTGGCCCTGGCCCACACAGCCCTAATTCGGACTTGTGAGGGAGGCTCGGACTTGCGCCTGCAATTTTGCAGGCACCGATCCGAGCAACCTGTCAGGCTGCCTGAGGCTTACCATGGGGCAAGGGAAGACGTTCATGTCTGTGCCCCGTACTAAGCTGCTGCCACCGTCTCCTAACTTAGTTATGATGCAGTATGGGCCAGCCTGTACCTGCCCAAGTTAGGATTGCGCTGTAAATGAAAGTAAACAGAGCTGAAGTGTACAACAAGGCAGAAAAGGTATAGTTTGCTTTTTGCATACTGAAATAGACTTGACCGAGTAACAGGGAATTCCCAGAATGAATGCAGCATAAGAATAATACTTTAAAGGCCGAAGAGACATATTCATTTTAAAAAGTAAGAGGGGAAAAAGGACTATTTAAAAATTCCAACACTTTGGGGGCTACAAATGGCCCTTCCTGTTGTGTACGTTTCAAAGGTGCAGTCTTCGAAATTCAAAAAGCATTTTGGGCTTCCTCCTGAGTTCTATATGTTGTAATATATTTGGCCCTGAAGGCCAGAAAGAAAGCCCAGGCAGAGTTAAGGGGATTTGGAACTCTTCCCAAAAAATGTCACATGTCTCTTGTTGGAATAACCAATAGAAGTGTTGCATGCAAGTAAAGAAAGCTACTGCCAAAGCTTTGGGCTTTAGCAGCCAAAGCATTGCGGCTATGGCGGAACTTCTAAATCATGGAATATTGCTAGAGCTGCCAGACTTGGTGTATTCCAAGACTCCTGTACCTTTTAACTGTAAGCACAGAAGCACAGTAACGAAGGAAGCAACATCTGCCCAAATTCTTTCTGTCTTTTAAAGGCATAGGCCTCCCCCATGTAGAACTGGGAAATTTAGAACGGTTGATGATACAAATGTACAAGCTTCCATAAAATCTCTTTAGAATATTAGGGTGACCCTTGTCATTACTGTATGTTTTAACCTCACAGTTCTAGTGAACCTGTGAATCTAGTGAATTCGTGGAATTGTTTCAGCTGTGACTATGAAGGAGACAAATAGGAGACAACTCCTTAAAACATCTGGAATTTTAGCAAGCACAAACTGTGTACAATGGGCCCTTGGGATCTGTGGGGAATCCATTCCAGGACCACCACACTCTGCAGATACAGTAATCCACAGATGCTGGAATCTGGGGGTGGGGGGAGAGACCTGTGCAGTACCACAAATGCTTGCCCACAGGGCTCAATACTTCCTTGGGACTTCTTTCTGAAGAAACTGAAAGTCACTTCTGGTTCACAGATGCAATTTCTGGTTGCATCCAGGACGTGTTTTGAAGTTTAGGGCGGCCTGCGGCCAACTCCATGGGTGTTTGCTGGCTTCAGAATACCTCCTGGATCCAACTGGGAGTCGCACTTGTGAATTGGAAGTTCTGCCCACAAACCAGAAGTGGCTTCTGGTTGCATTGGAGAGGTGTTCTGAAGCTGGGTGAAGGTCTGTGGAGTGGGTTGTATGCCGCCCCATATCTCAGGAAAGGTTCTGGAAGCAACCGGAAGTGGTTCCTGGTCACCCTAGAGGCCCTCGGAGGTGTAGGCTCAGCATCCACGGATGGCGGAATCTGCAAATGCTGAACTTGCGGATTCCAAGGGCCCGCTGTACAATGCTCATGGGAACATTATACGCTTCTGCTAAACCATTGATTCCCCACCTTTACAAAAAGATAAGGGAACCACTGAGTACCTGCAGGGCTGGCCCATGGAATGGAGACTCAGCAGCAATAGCAATTCCAGGATTGGGCCACCACTGAGGAAAAAGGGGCTTTTATGACTTACTGGGTGTTACTGTGGCCATCTGGGGGATCTAGGGGGCCCTCCCTGTGCTTCCTCATGCTTCAGAACAGTTCCGAAATGCAATTATGACCAGGTTTTGGGACTAAAACTAGAAGTGGGCCATGATGGGGGTGACCAGATGCACTGGAGGATGTGGTGCCTAACCCTTTAACCACTGTGTAAAAGAGGGAATTATGGCAGGTGCATCTTTTTAAATATTTGTTTTATTTATTTGAAGAATTTATACCCTGCCTTTCCCATGCCAAAGCAAATGCCCAAGGCGGCATACATGAGCAGGCTAGTCTAAACCACTATTTTTTTCAATGGGGTTTTTACAAATCTACAGTGTTCTTGTGATCCGCCAATCCTCAGGCCCAGATGTCGCCTTCACAGTGTGGTTCTCTCCTTTGGCTGCATGCCATCAAGCCTCAGCAGGCAATTGCAAGGCAAGCCTGGACAGATCCTCAAGTCGTATTCCCTTCTTTGCCGGCTGGCCTCCTCACACACTCCACCACAACTCTCCCTTGCGGTGAGCTAATCAGCTCCACAGCGACTCTGTTCTACCACCACAGGTACTGCAGCTTGTCACAGCCTGGCATTCGTCTCCCATCCAAAAGCAAACAGCAGATTTTCCTGCTTAGCTTCAGGCAGTACCAGCAGCTCAACCATCAGTCCACACCTCCTGCTCATGTTGAGCTGCACCTGCCAAAATTCCCTCTTATATATGTTAAAGGCATAGGCACTCTATCCTCCATTATATCTGGTCACAATCACATTTTGGAGCTGTTGTGAAGTTCAGGGAGGCCCACGGGGGGGGCACAGGCCCCCCACACCCTCTGGAGGTTATAGCGACCCTCAGTAAGCTACAAAACCCTCTTTTTTCTTGGCAGCAATGTGATCCTGGAAGTGCCATCACTGCCTGCCTGTCCACCCCTCTCCTTAAGGGAGAATTAGGTTGCCTTGGGGGGTTGTGACCCCCAGGTTGGGAAACACTGTGCTAAACATTTAAAATATGTAACAAGAATTCTTGCATTGAATGTGGATCTTCTGGGTCTCCTTAGTACAGAGTTTTACACTATTTCCAGCACCAGTTTCATAAATTGAAACAGTCAGATTTAAACTGAACCTTCAACCTGAAAAGTTCAGATCTGGTCACGAGTAGCCCCTCTTTTGCAGCAGGGCAAGAAAAAACAGTCACAATGAAGCTGTCCAGAGAAGCTATAAATTACATACCTGTGGCATTCCAAATGTATTCCTTGTGTTCTTTTATCATTCCTGCATATCTGTATCCCTCACTTTATCAGAAAAAGGCTCATCTTATGTGTTATCCGTCACATCCAGAATCCAAAATTCAAAAGAACAGAAGAGGCCCTGTTTGTGTTGTCTCTGAGCAGTCAGCCCTCCCACATCTAACCTATGGCTTTACTTGAAACATCTGGAAGTAGCTTTAGTTGTTTAGTCGACCCAATGTTGAAATGTATGTGTTGGACCCACAGAATGAGCGATATAAAACAGATTCAAAACTTTTAGGAAGGCCAACCATATTAGTTGCTTTCAAAGTTAAAAGCTTTTGCATTGCATCTATGGACTTCATCATTAATGCATAACAAATGAGACCTAAGAATTGACTGGCGTAGCATTGTTCAGGATAGATTGAAACAAGGGCTTTTAAGCAGTACAATATGAAGGTCTAGAGTTGCCAATGCCCGGCAGAAATAGTTCTGGTAACTTAGCCCAACTACATGTAACTTAAAGAATGGCATAATCTAGATGTCTTTTAATTATTGCTGCCACCATTTCCGTCCTCTTCCTTTGTTATCTCTCCTGTGTTGATGGCTAAATGGTAACCCTTTTGTAGCAGGGACACATCCTCTCATTCTCTGTAAGGCATTGTGCATATGGATAGCACCAGTAGTGGGATCTGCAAATGAAGACGTGGAACGCTGGGTGGGACTTACGCGGGACTTATGCATGATTGGCTGCCCGTCTGCTCTGTTCCGATGCCTCCCCTTGCTCGCCGCGCAGGCTGCCCTGGCCTCGGAGGGGGCGCCTGCTCGCCCAGGGGGGAAGGCCAGTGCAGCCCACGCAGCGAGCGGGGGGGGGGCGTCGGAATGGAGCGGACGGGCAGCCAATCGCGCGTAAGTCCCACCCAGCGTTCCACGTCTTCATTTGCAGATCCCACTACTGGATGGCACTAAATCAATAGTAATAATAATACTCACGTACCTAGCTAGTGTCATGGGGCAGAGTCATGGGATGGAGCCCAGGGATAAAGACACAGAACATGTGTACCCAGAGCTAGAGACCCTAGAGAACACTCTGCTTATTGAAGACTGCAATCCTTTGCACACTTTCCAGGGAGTAAGCTATATTTACCACAATGGGGCTTCTAAAGAAACATGCATAGGATTGTGCCCTAAGAAATTCCATGTACTTAGGAACTCTCTGCCATGGGGTAATGCATCCATATATGATACCAAACCTATTAACATAACCCTTATACTGTCTAAACCACAACGCTATCACAAGGCCAAAAAAGAACTAAAGATGGTGTTATGTTACACCAGGGTGGCCAACCTTTCAACTTTAGGGCTCCTGGACCTTTAACAATTGTGTAGAGGTGGGAATTGTGAGATGACAAGCTGCACCTACTGAAATTCCCCCTTCTTCACAATTGTTAAAGATCCAGGAGCCCTAAAGTCGAAAGGTTGGCCATCCCTGCATTACACCCACAGCAAAAACCTATGCATATCTACTCAGTAAATACTACTATGTATAATGGGACTTACTCCCAGGATAGTGTGGATAGGATTGTAGCCTTAGGCTGAAATGCTGAATACATTTACTAGGGAAAAAGCCTGATTGAAAACAGTGGGTCTTACTTCTGTGTAAAAATGCAGGGCATTTTAATTCAGTTAGAGATTATGCCTGGTTCCATAAGATCATTGGATGCCACAATACATGTCTGGCAGGAGATCAGATAACCCAAGCGAGGTATTTTCATACCTCACCATAGGCTGCCTGATCCCCAATAGATCTCCTTAGATCCATAGGTCTAAGCTCTTCAGCTGCCACCGAGATCCTTCCCCTTCCTGCCACCAGCCCATTCTCTACCCCAACCCTCTCCTGATCCATGGCAATGGCGGAGGTTCTGCAGGGCAGTATGGCTATGTATGGTCTATGGGATTTTCATCTGGGGGCAGTAGCCCACCAAATAGCAGAGTGGCTGCCATGCCAGTGGCCCAGGCCTTATAGTGGCAGATAGTGACATCGGCCAGCATAAGGCCTTGATAGGATTGAGTCATAATGTAGATCAGTCCAATCCTACAAATGTCTACTCAAAAGTAAGTTCTACACAGGGATATGTGGGCAGGGAAGTAGAGCCCAACCTATTATACACCAAGGAAAGCATCCTCTGTGATTGCGTGTATGCTCCATCCACTTTCTGAGGGGTTGAGCGATCCCAGACCTGTGGCAGGCAACAGCTTATTCTCCCCTGCAATCGCATAACTGCAAGATTTCCTGTGATTGTGCATGCGCTCCACCCAATTTCTGTGATTATGTCATTACAGGGGAGGCTGAGCTCTTGTCTGTCATAGTTCTAGTCTCTCCTTGTATGTAATAGGCATGTGCTGTGGCAGTGAGAGCTCAGCCCCTGCTACGTTTGCACAGCTACTGCAGCTTCTGGATAACTCCCAGAATCAGCGGTGTTATGCTGCCGGAACGCTGGGTGGGACATCCGGGTGATGGACAGTCCGCCCATCGCGTTCAGGAGCGTTTCGCCATTTGTGTAACCAATTACACCGCTTGCGTATGTTACGCAAACGGCGTAATGCTGCGGAATGCGACGTGCATGCTGTCCATCACCCGGATGTCCCGCCCAGCGTTCTGGCAGCATAACACCGCTGCCCAGAATGCCTTGCAACACTGCACCACAGCACGAACCTTACCATCCATTCACTTCATCATATGTCACTTGTCCTATGATGCTCAATGCTTCTTACTCCAAAGAAAGCAGAAGATTGCAGCCTGTGTGCCCAATCCTATCCAAATTTTATTTATTTTATTTTATTTATTATTAGATTTGTACCCCGCCTTATTGTGCCCGAAGGCACCCTTCCAGCACCAGTGCACCAAATTTCCAGCACCAGTGCAGTCACAATGCAGCCCCAAGACCTTAGAGGCCTCCATGATTGCTTCCCCACCACAGGATGCAATGGACACCTTGTCGGCATGGCTGCATCAGCACTGGAAAACTGGATATGATTTGGCCCTAAGGCCACAATATTATACATACTTACCCAGAAGAAAGTCCTATTAAATTCAAGGGCTGTTACTTCTAGGATTGCACTGTTAGCCTGGATAACATCTCTTCCATTTCAAGATTGTACAAACTACAGTTCTGTACTTTTTATAGTGGCTGGATTTTTTTTTTCTCAAGTGGGGAACATAGCTACATGAATTCTTTTTATCAGCTTAGATATGGCAAATCTCTGAATTCTACCTTCACAGATCTAGAACAGGAGTGGCCAACCTTTCACCTTTAGGGTACCTGGACCTCAAACAATTGTGTAGGAGTTTCTGCAGATGAAGCTTTTCCTCCCATAGATGAGAAGCTGCACCTGCTGAAATTCACTCCTCTACACAATTGTTAAAGGTACAGGAGCCCTAAAGTTAAAAGGTTGGCCACCTAGAATGTGTCTTTTTATCACAATTGTTTAATATTTTCTAGCTTTTGCACCTCATCAACTGCCTAAAGAAGGATAATTTCTTGCAGGGCTAACCTGTCCTGCCCTCGCTGAAGAACAATGAAACAATAATGCAACTTTCAGAGGGGATGTTAGCTGTGGCCATGCAGTGCTAGCAGCCTTATCACCTTTTCCCTGCTTGAAATCTGCTTCTGTTTTCAGCATGATCTCTGAAGGCTGCTCCTTATATGGATTTTTAAATTTTTCATCCCTGTTCTTCAGTCATTATAGGATAACAGTTTAGCAGAAGTGTGGAATATAAACTCTGCAACAGAAACTGAGTACAGTAATTTGGAAGGCAACAATAAACAGAGGATCGCATTGATTCTTCCTTTTTCCTTGCGTTAAAGTGGGTGCATTACTGGCACAGCTCATTCATAACTGAAACAGGCAATTACAAAATCGGCGAGCTTCTCTTCAGGCTAGTTCCCAACAGCCTCGCCATCTTCCAGATAAATTTCTTCTCTCATCATCACAAAGTGCCATTGCACTAGCACTGCGAAGCTGTGCGTGTCTACTCAGAAGTAAGCCCCAATGAGTTTACTGGGATTTACTCCAGGGTGAGTTTAGGTGTGCAGCTTAAGATAATAAAGAAAAATATAGAAGAAATTTGTAAAGTGGCTTTGCTTAGTCTAAAGATACTTTCACAGGACTCATCAGGGCTGCCAAACTGGTGGTCAGGTAAAGGAGGTCAAGAGTAGGAGAAGAGCCCCAAAACTACTGGTGTTCTGATGTAATTAAATGAGAATTGCAGCAAAATTGTAATGTAAATACAACTGGATTACTAATTTCTTTAGAAACTTTGGTCTGGTAGGATAGTTTTATGGAATCATAGAATCACAGAGAGTGCTTTGAGGCCATCTAGTCCTCTCTAAAGGATCCTCAAAAGATGCCTACTGACCTTTTGCTTAAGACCCCCAGCAAAGGAGAATCCATTTTCCAGCATATTTGGATCCATTGCCAAACTCTTCTAACTATTCAGAAATTCCTGATATTTGGCTGCCATCCTCCTTTCCTGCAGCTCAAGCTCATTAGGTCTAGTTAAGTTGGAATGCTCAGCAAACAATTTTCCCAAGTGCTGGATATCACTGCAGAAGAATTTAAAAACCTGTCCATGCAAACATTGGAATGGTTCAGTGTTGATCAGGAGTCCTGCAGAGCAATTTCTAGATACCCAGGGGAACATATATCCCTACAGAAGGAACCCAGCATGATCAGATGGACCTCGTTCTGATGTCAGTGTCCCTGACAGTGAAATGGGAATTGGGATTCTTTCTTACTGCTTTTCTTGAGAGGCTTAATTCATTATTGTCTGGAGGGCTTTAAGACCCTGAGATGGATGGAAGGTGCTCTTTATGAGCTTAGTGGTTCTATTATTAAAGCAGTTGGTGGAGCTTATAGTCAGTGACTGCTAGGTCTGAATCCTTGGCTATAGGTAGTGGTAACTTTCAATTTGTATAAACTGCTGTCCTGGTAGCCACTCAGATTGATTTACCTGAATCTATGTATGTTACCTGGACTAATCGCAGTGAAAAGCACTTCTTAGTCTTAGAAGTGTGAAGATTCTTTAGAAAGCTTCCCTTTTACTAAATACACCTGAGATTTCACACTATTCTGGCAGAGATTCTCCAAGATGAACTGGGTAATGACACATAGAGGTAAGTAAGCATTTTAGACATAGAGAATAGCTGTGTAATTGCAACTACAAATAGTGGTGTGACTAGCTATCCAAAACCCAGAGGTTCAGATTTAGCCCACATCCCATTGACATCAGTGACAAAGCTTTCTGTGAGTTTAATAAGGGGTCTTGAGAGACTGTTTTTTAGAGCAGGGGGCTTTGTTAAAGGCTATGTGCCAACTTTCTTTTGGGTTATAAACTGAACTTCTTGCTCATGAAAACTCCAGTTTTGTATATTGTACTATGTGCAAAGTAGCAAAGTCCTGTGCTCTCTGAAATGAGAGTGAACTTGGCCAGCTTGGTACAAAAAAGACTATTCCATGTATTTGTTTGACTCCTATCCGGGCCAAACTATCCCAACAACAGATCTGAGTATTTTAAACATGTAAGAAAATGGGGGGTGGGTGGGGGTGCAAAAAGGGTGCTTGAGTGAGGAAGGCACAATCCTCCCTCTGCCCATAAAATATACTTCCTCCTCCCTGACGTTTTCTAAAGGTATTTGTGAGACAAAGTACTTGGAGATAAAGCGTGTGGGTAGTAAGCAATGCATAATGGGGGTGATTCCATGCTCCTTGCATGTGTGTCCCTTTTGCTGTTAAAAATGGGGAAAAAAACCCCATGCACAACCCTCATGATATTTCTACATGATTGAGGCAAATGTGAGTTTAAACTCACAGATCTGTTGACGTGGCATCTAGTTTAGCCTTCAGTCTTTTCTGTTGTCATTCCCCCGCCCCCCACACCCTTTCTAGAAAAGGAAGCTTGGCCAAGAAATACGACATGAGAGATAAATCAGAGGCGAGTTATTTAATATAGCCCACTTCATCTTGCAAAAAACAAACCTCCAGGATTTCTATTTCCAGTTGTTTTCCCTGAGAACACCTCATGCTATTGGGATAACCTGTTAGCATATCTATTAGCATACTCTGGTTTAGGCAGCAGCCAAATAACTTAATATGTGTACTACTTGGAATGTATGGTTTTCAAAACCCTCTCGGAGAGCCAAATAACAGAAGTCTTCCCATGTTCAGGTGTTACTCGGTGTGACTTTGTGGGAGGGAAGGAGATGCTGCAGCTGCATAACAGCTCCTGTTGTCACAAGGTCTCCCCCAAAGGATTGCCTATCATTTCTATCCCATTAGTATTCTTTCCCTTCTTCTGTTGTAGCCCTTGCAAATCAACCTATAACTCTTTTATTCCCTGTCTCCTCTTCAGCTCAGCAACATGTGGTCAGGCAGAGCTGCCCTACCAGCAGCCTTTGAAAAGTGGCCCACTGCTGTGATCACGCAAACACTTACAACCCAATGGGCTTTGAGCTGCTGGCGCCCATGGGTTGTGCTTGCAGGATCACAGCCACTGCAGCAGCAGTGGAAGCACTTTTGAAAGAACAATGGTAAGACAATTCTTAGCTGCTACCTCAAGGCTAGTACGGGGGAATATAACAAATGTCCTTGCCATGTTAGTCACTGCAATTCTTCATAAGACTTTAAGGAGAAAAGAAACGTTCCCTCTGTTCTGCAATTAATGTAGTTTTTGGGACACCAGTGTAGACAGATGCTCCCCCCTCTGGTTGTCAGGGCTGACCTGTAGCCAAATGCCACTGTCCCTTGCTTAGTGATGCACCAGGCTCTGCTTCTCCTGACTGGAAAAGGAAGAAAGGAATAGAGTGGAAGAGAAAGTGTAGAGGAGATACAGCATCTCTAGTCCCTCCATCACACCACTCTGTTCTCTTGAATGCTTCATGTTCTGCTTTGACACACTCTTCTTTTTCCAGTCCAGCAAGTAGGGAGAGCAGACAGATGTGGGTGCCGTTTGACAATCTGCCACCTTAAGTGACTATCTCAGTCGGTCTCAAGAATGGGCCAGCCCTGCCTGTTGAATCAATAGTTTTGTGATAGGACAAAATGGTAATGTTAACAAAGTCCACACCTGTGATCATTCTGCTCTATCATTGCTCTATCATTGCTTTAGATCATTGCTGTTCTAAAGCAAGCCAGAATTTCTAAATGATTTTTGTTCCACCCTTTCTTGCTAAATAAATGGAGTGCTCTTGTAGTGGCAGAATTGATAGAAGGCCAGGAAGTCGGCATTGCAATCATGGCAGAAGTATATCTAACTAACATCTGGGGAATCAAGTTCTAAGTATGCACAGAATGTAAGCCCAAGACAATGTTTATTTAGGAGTTTACTGTGTATCTAGCCTGGTAGCACTTAATCCTCAGTACCTTGGCCTATTGGTCCTTTTTAGGGGGACTTAGTAACTGTTGAAACTGACAAGCAGAATGTTGAAGTGGGGAGCGCCAATGCACTGGTGTTCCATTGATGCCCTCTGCCAGAAGCCTAATTTGATGAAGGGTAGCAGACAAAGAAACCAATGTATTTTCAGTGCTCCAGCCCTTAGTGTAGGAGTTTGTGTGGGGAGGGTATAATGAAGAGAGAAAACATGAGGTTGGGGCAGTGAATGGAGGACGGCAAAGAAGAATGGGGGGAGGGAAGCTGTTCCTTCCTTCCAAATCACCTCACCCCTTTATGGATTTCCTTAGTTAATGAGGAATAACTGAGATGCTTCTAGAATATCACCCAGTATAACAAGTAAATTGTCCTGTAACATCTTCAGGTTTTGTTTCCCTTATTTGATGATGTAGAACGAGAATCATAACACATGTTTCTGATCCAACTGGGATACGTAGCACTGCTAATTCCTACGAGGTCAGTCCTCCCCTCCCTCTGGATTCTCATGTTCTGCTAGCCATATGGAACTTCTGCCTTTTTCAATTTCTATTCTGCTTTTATAAAATAGTTCATAGGTACAGAACACTCCCTCAGATCTTCCCAATATGATTTACAATTGTTTCCTCACCTTTTTCTCTCTCTTAAAAACATACAGCTGTTAGGTGTGTGTGTGTGTGTGTGTGTGTGTGTGTGTGTGTGTGTGTGTGTG